>JAWQFJ010025265.1:102500-130000 GCA_034096865.1 Theodoxus fluviatilis
TCTCCTAATTAATAAAAGATCCGCAAGTACACTGGCGAATACATGTCGCATCCCGGTGCAGAAAAGTGTTGCCGTGGTAACGAAGTAAATAAGCGTGAAGTCCACCAAATTAGAATGTTCGGTTCGTCACCTTTCGTCACCGTGTAGCAACATCTGAGATGACAGTTGAGTGGTTGCTTTTGCTGCAATCTTTGAAGTGATCTTGGATGCTCGGTGAAGCATGCAGCTTTGTCTGTGAGTAACGTCTGCATTGAACAGGTGTTTAGGCTTTATTGATCGGCGGCCGCCCCTACTAACAGAGATTATGTCGTGCATAAATGCTATGATCAGGCAAGTAAACTGTGTCCTAATGCATGCTTTTTCGGTTATTACACAGATAAAAAACACGTTACCTTGCACCATAAAATGAGGTGCTTCGTCTTCATTCGATAATGAGTTATGACGCATTTCTAAAAGACAATATCATGCTCTCTAAGATGGGGAAACCGTTTTTTATTCGGTCGATTTAGTGCAAAGTTACTTGGAATGGAATTGTGCATCTTTTGGAATCAGTGTTTAATTAAACTGACATATCAGTCAACTAAAGATAGTTCGGTCATTTTGATAAACTATGAAAGATTGATACGCTGAATGTTTACTTCAATCTTTAGATACTGTTACACATTTTTTAAAGCCCAGGATAAGTGTTCTATAAAGGACTCAAACTGGACAATCACGCTCCCAACCCACTAAAATGGCTGCATCTCAATATCGCTTGAGGCACCATGCGTGGGAGATGGTAAAAGAACTATTATAGTTGACACCATGAGAATGATACTCACAAACCTCTACTCCGTGTCATGTTGGAGCTGTTGAGTCTTCTAGAATGCCCCTCAGCGCCACTCTACAAACTCAGCAGAGCTAAAATAAAGGTAACTGACACTATTGTGTAATGCTTCTTATGTCCTTTGTTGTTATCAATATTTATTTTTACCTTTAAACGGACATTTCCCCTGGTCTTTTGAAGGAGAAAACTGTTTCCCAAGAGACTAAAATATCTCGTTCATGACGCCGATTTTCTAACCTCTAACAGATGACGCCATTGGAGTCTCTTGTTTTCCCACGCAGTGCATCTATGCGAGATGTTTAATACGGTGAAACAAAACGCATCGCAGTTTATTCCGGGCGGAAAGACAAATCGGAGGAAACCGGATGCTTTCGTCAGAGCTTGCGACGCCTTTTGGGCAAAAACAAGTTGGTTTCCATGGCAACTCTGACGAATCTCTCCTTTCTATCTCCACCTGGCCAATTAGTATGGACAACGAAAGGAATCCGAAAATATGTCCTCAGGATATGCTTTCTTTAACATCCTGCAGATATTGGAGGACATTTTGGGCAAAAATTGAGACATTCTAAATGTTGAATTAGAGCAGTTTCCTGGCAGAGATGCTGATGAGACGTGGATGTTTTGACAGGAACCACGACGAAGAGAAACGAGCAAGCTAAGAGAATTTCACCATAAACAGGCCATGAAAAGTTCAGGTACCTGAAAGGACAAAATATGGATCCAATTCTTTGCCGAGGAAAGGCATAGGTCAGTCCAGTCGTTCTTACTGAATGTTTTGGTGATCCTCCATCAGTACCTGGAAGGCTGTGGTCTTTGTACTTTCAGGGCCTGCTCCAGTAGCAGTAGATCCGTACTTCATGGCTGCATGTATTGATGTCTGATCGACTATTCTAAATCTTCTCGTGCAAAAATGCATTGGATTCAGTGAAGTTCCATTAGTCGTTGTTTCAACAACAGTAACCGCCATTGCCCAATAGTTGCAATTGTTGATTCTTTATTTAAAGAAAAACGCTGGCAGTCTAAGTCCATTCTCCAGTAGCTCTCTAAAATTCAACTGTAACTCTCTCTCTCTGTCTCTCTCTCTCTTTGTCTCTCTCTCTCTCTCTTTGTCTCTCTCTCTCTCTCTCTCTCTGTCTCTCTCTCTCTCTATCCTCTCTCCACACTCTCTCCACTCTCCTCTCACTCCACTCTCTCTGTCTCTCTCTCTCTCTGTCTCTCTCTCTCTCTCTCTGTCTCTCTCTCTCTCTCTCTCTCTCTCTCTCTCTCTCTCTCTCTCTGTCTCGGTCTCACGCGTGAGCGGGTTTTCTACAGTCCTGCATGTCTCGCGACCTCAGATTTTGAGTTTGGGCTCTCCTTGTCCCGAGACCCACATGGTTACTACTGCCCCCCTTGTTGTCACCCCACCCCCTTTCCCGTTGCGATGTCCTCACCCTCTGCCGTTTTCGCCGCATGTACCCCGTCCCGCATACCCCACGCACCCGAGTGTTGTGAACTTTGATCACAGGGCTTATATATACATGATCGCGTGTAGACTTTCACTGCACTGATGAAGGAGCCTACTTGGCCCCGAAAGCTTTGCTAATAAAGTTCTGAAGTTGGACGAAAGTTTCCTTGCTTCTTTTCTCTACATCAACGAGTCCAACACCGGCCTCCTTTTTCAAGATAACTTTTACATGCATTTTCAAAACAGTGTGGGATTTTGTAACGAATAATGGCAACCAGAAACTGCAAAACTGTAGCGGGAACGAATGCAAAAGATAAGCTCTACATTTGCATTGAGGTCTTGCCATGGACAGAAATACATTCGCTTCTTTCCTTATTCTTTGTATCGGTATTCTTTGCAGCTTATAAAAGGGTAGGATATAATGCTGACGATACGCATTTAAAAAGCGAGCAATGCATGGACTTTGGGCATATTGTGCGGTCTGTGTCTTTGTTCAGGCCATTTAGCGACTCGTGGCATGGTCTGTAGAGGAGTTGCAAGCCAGAAGTCGAGAGAGAACTGTTGCCAGGGGCCAGAGGTGAAGACATGACGAGATAGATGGTGTCTGGTCTTTTTAAAAGGCACCCTCCCCGCACTTCATCTGCAAAGGCTGACCTTCTCCAGACTGGCTCCAAGCGAGCGTAGAACAACCCTGAATGCCTTGCCAGTTGCCCCTTCCTTTGCCTGTCCAAAGTCGTCTGAAGACGTTCCACCGTCATGCAATATTCTGCCCCGCTGGCTCGCGGGCTCGTTCCACAGCCTGTGATAAGGTCCATTTCCGAGGGTTCAATCAAGTTTTCGCCTCCCCCGAACCGGCTCTGCGTTCGTGGCAGCCCGATGAAAGTGCCTCCAAGGGCGGCAAACCCGATTTTGCTGCCGCCACAGCCCCAGCCAGCAAGGCCCCTTCGTCTGGGCAAACGAATCGATGGAAGCCGGGATCTGGCAACCCTGCCAGCATGCCAGAGGAGAAGAAGCTTGTGATTAGCACGGGAACAGAAGGTGCAGAGCGGCCCTGCGATGGGGAGATGAAGGAGCCAGTGGCACGAAGTAGAGGGAGAGTGGTGAAGGGAGAGAACGCCTTAGAAGGTGACCAGGGAAGTGAGGTAGCACTTGAAGCCGTGTGCGTCAGGGATTAGGACAGGTGGAGTTTGAAGGTATGGTGATGTTGGGATCAATGCCGTCGAACATTTTGAATATTAATTTTGTTTTTGGTTAGAGAGTTGAAATAAGAAGTATGGATTCTTATACATATTAAAAGTCATAGTTTGTCGCTAGTGCTTAGTCAAAACTTGCAAAGATTGACTGAATATCTTCAGTCTGACAAATCATATATCGTGTCATATACCCCATGATTAAACCACACAACACCAGGAACTAGTTTTGGGGAGCCAGGGAGAGGTTTGGGCATAGTAAGTGCACGTTGGCACACTGGTGCGATACTGCACCATCGTTTCTACCATACTGGGAATTCCATTGTAAATCTATGTGAAACAACCTAGGTTCCCTCTCACACCTGCTAAATGGCTGCTTATTTCTCCTAAGTTAATCTAATGAAGCACGCCAAACGTAAAATCTTGCTTCAGCGGATTATAAACACACATGCACACACACACACACACACACACACACACACACACACACACACACACACACACGCGCGCGCGCGCGCGCGCGCGCAAACAAAAAAACCACATCCACATAAACATGTTCTCTATCTCTCTATGTCTCTCTCTTTCTTCTGTGTGTCTGTCTGTGTGTCTGTCTGTGTGTCTGTGTGTCTGTCTGTCTGTGTGTCTGTCTGTCTGTCTGTGTGTCTATCGGTCTGTTCTGTGAGTCTGTCGTCTGTCTGCCTGTGTGTCTGTCTGTGTGTCTGTCTTTGTGTCTGTCTGTGTGTCTGTCTGTCTGTGTGTGTCTGTGTGTGTGTCTGTGTGTCTGTCTGTGTGTCTGTCTGTCAGTCTGTCTGTGTATCTATCTGTCTGTCTGTTTGCCTGTCTGTCTGCCTGTCTGTCTGTTTATCTGTCTGCCTGTGTATATGCCTGCCTGTCTGTCTGTGCATCTGCCAGTCTGCCTGTCTGTCTTACTGTCTGTGTATCTGCCTGTCTGCCTGTTTGTCTGTCTGCCTGTCTGTCTGTCTGTGTGTGTCTGTCTGTGTGTGTGTCTGTCTGTCTGTCTGCCTGCCTGTCTGTCTGTCTGTCTGTCTGTCTGTCTGACTGTCTGTCTGTCTGTCTGTCTGACTGACTGTCTGTCTGTCTGTCTGTCTGTCTGTCTGTCTGTCTGTCTGTCTGTGTATCTGTCTGCATGTGTATCTGCCTGCGTGTCTGCCCGTGTATCTGCTTGTATGTCTGCCTGTATGTCTGCCTGTGTGTCTGCCGGTCTGTTTGCCTGTGTGTCTGCCTGTCTGTCTGCATGTGTATCTGACTCTATTTATCTATCTTCTCTCTCTCTCTCCCTCTCTCTCTCTCTCTCTCTCTCTCTCTCTCTCTCCCTCTCTCTCTCCCTTTCTCTCTCTCTCTGTGTCTCTCTCTCTCTCTCTCTCTCTCTCTCTCTCTCTCCCTCCCTCCCTCTCTCGCTCTCTCTCTCTCTCTCTCTCTCTCTCTCTCTCTCTCTCTCCCTCTCTCTCTCCCTCTCTCTCCACCCCTCTCCACCACCACCCCCTCTCCCCTCTCTCTCTCTCATTTGCCGATGCAGTCTACATGCTGAGTTTATAGCGAAGATGGTAGGATTTCAATTCTTTTACGAATCAGAGTAACTCTGGGTATTTATAGTCCAAATGAAACCAACAAAAAAGCATTTTTGTCTATAAAGCACGACATTTCGTCACGCAGCATCCACAACCTCACCAGATGTTGTCGAGGCGCCCCTTTGCGAACTGAAACGTCTCACCAAATTGCTTCGTCCGTCCTTAAGCCTCTAGACTGATCCTGTCATCGATTCGAGTGGACAATGGCCAGTCTCACAGTCCCGCCACGACAGTAACACTCGAGAGAAAAGAGAGTTCAGGCTGGAAGATGGCGGACAGTCTTAAAGGCAAAGAAGGTTTTTGATGGGAGAACATCTCCCCTGACCACACTCAACCCTTCCGTCTTTCTGGTCATCTCGGTCCATTGTTCCCTTGCGACGGGCACTCGGGCAAATCTCTTGTCTAGACAGGAAGTCTCTCGCCATTATTTTGTCTCCCCTGGACGTCTCCACAAAGTCGTCGATCCGTTGCTGTCTTTAGGAACGCTTTCAATGCAAGACATTGTTCCATTGGTGTCTTCAAAACTGCCTTCAATGCAAAACGCTCCCATGACCACCTGGGATACACCAGCATCGTTGTCTGCATCTAGAGCTTCAAGAAAACTGCATTCAAAAAAGACATTGTAGTTAGAAAATCTTGTTAACCTTCCACCTAGAACTCAACGCATGAACGTTTTCAAGGTTGACTGCCCATACCTTTAGCTGTCCATCAACGGGTTTACTTTCTAACTAATCAATCGATCTCTTTGTCCGTTCTCTCCTGTCTGTATATTTATAGGTCCGCCCACGCATCATTCCAGCAGATTGAACGTGGGGCTACTTGCCCATCCGTTATTATGCATGCATGTGTCATCATCTCTCTCTCTCTCTCTCTCTCTCTCTCTCTCTCTCTCTCTCTGAAACCAGTCCCCTCTCCCTTCCCCTTTTGGATCTGGGGACGAAAGAGCTGCTGCTGGCTCTGAGCCTGTTGATTCATATGGAAGACCTCCTGAATGTGCTAGGGAGAATCTGAGGTCACATGATTCTCATCCATCGCGCTATCCACATCCTGACAGCCTGATGTTTCATCCCTTCAGGTGGCCTCATGTTCTCCCTCAAATGTTGCCTATGCCTCCATACCAGCGTTTACATCCATTTGTCCCCTATTTCCCTCCCTATATGCAGTGGCAATACCCACGTCACTAGAAATATCAGAACTGACATCTTCCTCTATGGTTTCTCTTGCCCTTTACTACACTTAGAAAAATGAACTAACATTTGTATGTAAAAGTGTGTGTGTGTGTGTGTGTGTGAGTGGGTATACGTTTTGGTGCTACATTCAATGAAAAAGCACAACCTGCGCGTTGGACACATTAATGTATATAATTTTTATAATAAGGTGGTGGACATCAACGTATTTATTCAGAAAGAAAGGTTGCACGTTTTTGACTCACATACGAAGCAAAAGTGAGTCTATGTACTCACCCGTGTCGTCCGGCCGGGCGTCCGAGCGTCCGTAAAAAACTTTAACGTTGGATTTTTCTCGGAGACTATTAAGTCTATCAACACCCAATTTGGCATGATGGTGTATGATGACAAGGCGTCAAAAAACATACATAGTGACTTGACCTTGCTTCAAGGTCAAGGTCGCAGGGGCCGTAAATGTTGTCTAAAAAACAGCCAATTTTCACATTTTCCCAATTTTCTCTGAAGTTTTTGAGATTGGATACCTCACCTATATATGGTGTATAGGAAAAAGTAATCCCTATCTTTTGGTATCAGCTTGATTGACCTTGCTTCAAGGTCAAGGAGCTCTTTAAAGTTGGATTGTATACATATTTTGAAGTGACCTTGACCCTGAACTATGCAAGATAACTCTTCCAAACTTCATAACATTGTAGTACACATGTTATACTTTCATACTAGGTCACCCGTGTTGTCCGTCCGAGCGTCCGGGCGTCCGTCCGGGCTTCGGGGCGTCCGGGCGTCCTGTAATTGGTAAAAAAACTTTAACGTTGGATTTTTCTCGGAGACTATTAAGTCAATCAACACCCAATTTGGCATGATGGTGTAGGATGACAAGGCGTACAAAAACATACACAGTAACTTGACCTTGCTTCAAGGTCAAGGTCACAGGAGCTCTTTAAAGTTGGATTGTATACATATTTTGAAGTGACCTTGACCCTGAACTATGGAAGATAACTCTTTCAAACTTCATAACATTGTAGTACACATGTTATACTTTCATCATGAGACACATTTGGTCACATATCATCAAGGTCAAGGTCACTTTGACCCTTATGAAATGTGACCAAAATGGGGTAGTGAACCACTAAAAGTGACCATATCTCATGGTAGAAAGTGCCAATAAGCACCATTGTGCTTCCTATGTCTTGAATTAACAGCTTTGTGTTGCATGACCTTGGATGACCTTGACCTTGGGTCAAGGTCACATGTATTTTGGTAGGGAAAATGTGTAAAGCAGTTCTTAGTGTATGATGTCATTGCTAGGTTTAGTTGTTTGACCTTGACCTTGAACGTCACCTGAAGATCAAGGTCATGTAAAGGTCAAGTTCAAGCATGTGAGTCGTATGGGCTTTGCCCATCTTGTTGGATTATGCGAAACACGTCTTCATCTAAGTATAAGCAACAATACGATTGATTTTCCAGGTTTCTATATTGAGAGACGAGATGCAGAACATTCAGGGCAAATCGGGATGGCCGCATATATTCGTTGCGATATGAAACAATGTGTAGTTCGTAGATCAGATTTAGAAAAGTTCAATGTTGAATGTTTATGGCTTGAAGTGAAAAGTAATGTGCACTCATCTGTTATGTTGGGATTTCTCTACAGAAATCCTGCATCTACCTACTGTTGGTATGATGCATTTGTAAAAATGATGGACAAAGTTTGTGCCTTCAAAAAGAATGTGGTTCTGTTGGGCGATTTCAATATTGATTATTTCAAAAAGAATTGTGCGAGTGATTCTACCATTGCTCTCTTTGGTCTCACACAATTAGTTCAAACTGCAACAAGAGTCACACAGGCGACATCAACTTTGATAGATCATCTATATACCACAAACAGTTGTATTGTTAAAGATGTATGGTCACCTAATGTAGGTATTAGTGATCACTATCCAATAGTATGCTCTCTACATTCCAGAACTCCTAAGTTTAGGAAAGATCACAACACCTACATACATTATAGATCTTTCAAGAAATTTAATATAGACGCGTTCTGCTTAGCTTTACAGAATACTCCATTTTATATTGTAGTTAATGTTGCGAACCCTAACAATGCACTGAAACTGTGGTATAGTCTTTTCCTATCAGTTATTGACGAACATGCTCCTATGAAAAAGGAACGTGTACGTCATCCAACGCTTCCACCATGGATGACAAAGGATGTAATGTTAGTAATGACTGTGAAAGATCGATTAAGAAAAAATGGAGATTTCCCAGCTTACAAAAAACAGCGTAATTTTGTTAAGAGTCTGGTAAGAAATGCTAAAAAAGAATATTTTCAAAGGATTATAGAAGATAATAAGGATACGGCTTCGGTGTGGAAAGCCATCAATACCTTTACTAATCGACCCAAAGTTAAATCTGCTGTAGCATCTTTGACAGTTAATGTTGATGAATGCAATGCTCACTTTCTTTCTGTGGCCCAAAAGTTATTACAGATTGTCAATGTGCAAAGTAACCTTTCCGGAGAATTGATTTTGAGTGATTTTTGCAAAGGAAGATTGTCTGAGTCTAAAGAATTTCAGATATCACTTCTTGGCATTCACGGTTGGCATATTTCTTGAGATGGATGGATGGATGGAGTTTAAGGGCATATCGACCTTGTAGGCTATATAAGGCCACAACGTTAAGAAACACCCATCTTTAACAAAGTATTAAAACGCTTCACGACAGTGAGTTCTTATATAGTCCATCGAATTAGTGATATGAAATTAATTAGACCGAGTCCCACTGCCCACCAGCCAGCAAAGGCTGTGTAGAGCCTTCAAACATGAAGACGCATAAAGAGCGATAGGGCAAAATTTCACATCTCAATTTCAATCGTCACCGACAAAACACTAAAGGATTATTGGATGGAGCCCAAGGGCTCATCAGCCGTGGAGGCCATCCACGTCCACAACATACTTTCACTGAATAAAAATGTGCAATTAAAAGATTACATCAGAATAGGTAAGTGGAGAAAAATCGAAAACAATGAAGACATAGTACGACTCATAAACGAGAATAATACTCAGAATGTATCAAAACTTTTATCACAGCTAGAGGATCTTAAAAAATGTCAGATAGACTGCTCGACCCACTCCGTAAATGAGCAAGCCGAGGGCACTCCACCAGAACGTGCCGCATGGTAAGCCTGCTCTGGCAGGTGCGGCACTCCAGTGGAGGCTCCAACCGCAACAAATAGGAGTGGGTCAGAACAGAATGGCCGATCCGGGAACGGCAGAACACAACTTCCTCTCTTCTCGTGAGCAACGTGGGGGAGAGTCGCTCACCCCACACAGAAGCTATTTCATGAAGTTTGTTACGGGCCCTGCCGTCCCAGTCGGCCTGACACAGGTTAGAATTATATTTAGTAACACGGGTACCAGGTCGCTTGCCGGGATCCTGTCCGGGGACATGGGAAGGGAGAGAGCAGACTTGGCAGCCGGATCTGCTCTCTCGTTCCCCGGGATGCCCATATGGCTAGGAACCCAGCAGAAGGCGACCTCAGTACCCCCACACTGTAGTCGACACAGATGAACAAAAATACCAAACAAATAAGGATGGGAAATCTCCCAACCCCGCAGAGTCTGTAAGGCCGATAGCGAGTCAGAAATCACAAGGGCTCGTGTCAGTCTCTCACTACACCAAGAGCGGCCTCAAGTGCACTAAGCTCTGTGGAGTAGATCGAAGTCCCATCCGGAAGGCGAAAGCGCAAGACAGAGTCGAGGGCGACAACAGCTGCCGCCACACGATCTCCGTCTTTAGAACCATCTGTATAAAGTGGATAAAAATCTGTATAATTCGATAAAAATTTCCCGGAATTCACTCTTGTAAGTGTGAGAGAGATCAGCACTCTTGACAAATTTTGCAAGATGAATTAAAACAACAGGCTCAGGCATGAGCCATGGCGGTGACAGATACAAAGGATAGGTAAAAATGTTGTCCAACGGAACGTTTGCCGCCGCGATATCCTCCTCAACTTGTATCCCCAACGAGGGGATACAGCTGGGCTTGGCCGCGTAAAGGTGCGGAAACTTCGACCGGACAACATAGTGATAGGTAGGATTGGTCGGGTTAGAACCCACATGAAGGATGAATTGCAAGGTAAGCTTGCGCCAACGTAAATGAAGTGGAGGCTCGGGAGCCTCCGCATATAAACTCTCCACAGGAGAGGTGTGGAAGACACCGAGGACCGATCGTAAACCCTAATGGTGTATTGGGTCAAGCATCGACAAGTACGACTTGCGAGCTGACCCATGCACAAAACAACCGTAATCTAGTTTGGAGCGAACCAAGGCACGATAGAGTAGTATTAAAACAGTGCTACCTCCTCCCCAGTGGGAGTGAGCAAAAACTCTAAGTAGGTTGAGTGCCTTGGTACATTTGATACGTAAATATTTAAGAAGCGGTATAAAAGTTAAACGCCTGTAGAAGAAGATTCCAAGAAACTTGGTTTCCTCCACGACAGGTAAAGGAAATGCATCTAGAAGCAAAACAGGATCAGGGTGTAATCTGCGACACCCACAAAAGTGCATGCACACAGTTTTCGATGAAGAAAATTAAAAACCGTTCGAACCCGACCAATCCACAAGGCGATTGAGAGACAGTTGCAGCTGCCTCTCGATAAAATCCATGCTCTTGGCATGGCAAACGATTAGAAATTCATATACATATAAAAAAGAGTTAATTCCGGGAGGAAGACACTCCACAATACTGTTGATCTTTACACTGAAAAGCGTCACGCTCAGAATGCTGCCTTGAGGGACGCCCATTTCCTGGGGATAGGACTGTGACAAAACCGGTCCAACGCGAACTCGAAAGGAGCAATCACGCAGGAAATTACTTATAAAATGTGATAGTCGACCCCGAAGACCCATGGCGTGTTGATCGGACAAGATGCCATATCTCCACGTGGTGTCGGAGGCCTTTGAGGTCGATAAAGACACCCACGCAATGTTCCTGACGCAAAAAAGCGTCCCGCACAAGGCTTTCAAGACGAACGAGATGATCAGCCGTGCTACGCCGCCTCCTGAAGCCGCCCTGGACTGAGGACCCCATGCTTCTCCAGGAACCAGACGAGCCGGGCGTTAATTATCCGCTCTAGGGTCTTGCAGACGCAACTTGTGAGGGATATTGGACGGTAACTTACGGGGTCGTTAGGATCTTTACCCGGTTTGAGAACCGGAACGACAATAGACTCCCGCCAAGAATGTGGGAAAGAAGCCGAAGACCAAATAGTATTAAAAAAAATCTCAAGTAACAACTGGAGCGACGGCTTAGGCAGATGCTTGAGCTACTAATAAGGAATGCCATCAGGACCAGGAGAAGTATCATGGGCGTTTTTCAACGAGTCGTGAAGCTCCCGCAGAGAAAAAGGCACATTGTAAACTTCAGAGTCGTTAGACTCATACCTGAGGGCAACCTTTTTCCGCTCCGCCTTGATCCGTTTGAAAGACGGATTACAGAAGGAAATAGACGAGTTACGGGAAAAGGTGGCAGCCAGAGCATCGGCAATCTCAGGTGTGGAGTCGACAGTCCTCCCATCAACGGACAGATGAGAGACGGAAGAAAAAACAAACTTTCTCGAGATCTTCCACACCATCTCCCACGTCTTGCGAATGGGAGTCCTGGAGGAGAGCTTACTAACGTACTCTCTCCAGAACTGCCTTCTGGCAGCGCGGATGGTGCGCCGAGCCAGGGCTTGGAGTTCCCTGACACGGCGAAGATTCTCGGGGCATGGGTTTCTTCGAAAGAGTAGAAGAGCCTTATTTCTCCGACGGAGAGCATCTCGACACTCCTGATTAAACCAGGGACGATGCACCTGTCGTGGTGCTGTCGAGGTCTGAGGGATGGAAAGGTGGGCAATTTCAGTTAACATAGTTGCAAAAGAGCCTACAGGGTCATCACCACCATCGAAGGCTTCAGCACGAAGCCGAGTCTCACAGAGGGATCGAAAGAGATTCCAGTCGGCTGCCTGGAGTTTCCACTGAGCAGCAGAGGGTCTGGCAGATGTCAGCACGACTGGTAAGTGGTAACTCCCATGAGAGTCCTCCCACACCTGCCAGGAAAAATCCACGGCCAGAGAGGGGGAACACAGACTGAATTTGATGGCGGTAAATGACCCAGAGGCAGGATGGAGATAAGTTGGCTGCTTAGTGTTAAAAAGATATAAATCATTATCACAGATGAACTTTTCCAAAAGTTTGCCATGAGCATCAGTGATATGACCGCCCCACAAGAGGTTATGGTCATTAAAATCTCCAAGTAACAGAAAAGGTGGTGTTAACAGAGAAATCAAGTCTTCTAAATCGGCACGATTTAAAGAGGGGCTGGGGGGGGACATACAGGGAACATATGGTGATGGGTCTATGAAGAGTCACCCGCCCAGCCACTGCCTGCAGTGGAGTGGACAGGGAGACAAGACCACGAGGAACATTTCCCACCAGAACACACACCCCTCCCCCCCGCAGCTCTTTCCGAAGAAGACGAACATGTAGTAAATCCACGAAAAGAGCCCTCATCATAAGATCGTATTAGAGTCTCTTGTAAACAGAAAACAAGGGGAATAAGTAATGATATGAGAAGTAAAATCTCCTCAACATTTGCTCGCAGACCTCGACATTTCCACTGAACAACAGGGCTCATTTCTTTTTCGGGGAGTGGACGTGGTTCTGAGGAGCCGGAGAGACAGGATCTCCCATCTCCAATTCCTCCGAGACCTGCAGCGCACTAAACCGGTTGTGCTGCTGCAGTGGGTCACGCTCCCTCTTCGAAAGCCGGTCTTTAGTCGGTGGAGTTCGTCTCTCCGGATTCTTGGATGCCTTGGTAGGCAACCGAGACGACCCAGGTGGCTTCATAACCTTACCGGGTGTCTCCCCAGAAGTCGTCTGGACGGCAGCTGACACTGACTCTGACACGGCTTTCGGTTGGTCTGTCTTCAACCAAGTGACGGTGGTTTGACAAGCCACCGACTTACAGGACTTGACCACAGAGGCCTCGTCGCAGCCTCTACAAGTCGTCTTGCTTCCGGAAAGGAAATGCCTTTGGTGACTCTCACCCTCTGGATCTCTCTCTCGTGTTGCCACTTGGGACAGTCGCGAGAGAAAGACGGTTGAGAGCCAGAACAATTAGCACATCTCGGGGTGTTGCGGCAGCCATCGTCACTGTGGTCATCACCACCGCATCGCCCACAGCGGGCAGCGCGACTGCAAGAGTCTTGGTGGTGGCCGAACTGCTGACACTTGAAGCAACGAAGTGGGTTGGGGATGAACGGATCTACAACAAGCCGAAGGTAGCCGGCCTTCACGAAGGAAGGGAGAGTGGGGGTACCAAAAGTTAACAGGATCGTGTTGGTGGGCTTGATCACACCATCACGTCTGGCTGTTAACTTTCGGACACCCCTCACTCCCTATCCGACAGTCCTTCTAGTATTTCGTTTTCATTCAGATCGGCAAGATCACGACATCTAATAATTCCCTTACAGGAATTCAGACTTGTGTGCGGCTCGACTTTAACCGGGACATTCGCAAAGGCTGACGCCTTCAGCAGGTTCAGAGCGTGGGACTTCTTGGTCACTTCTACAAGAAGGTCACCACTCCTGAGCTTCTTCACCTGCTTAGGCTCACCAGCAATGCCCTGAATTGCCTTTACAATGGCAAGTGGGAACACTTTGCTTAATGAGTTGTTCTGATCAACAAAACGTACGAGTAGAAAGCGAGGCCAGCTGTCGTCATCAAAGCTGGCAGTAGAGTCAGACAGGCTCTCCGAACTGGAGGAGAACTCTCTTTGTCTTTTAGAAGGGTGGTTCTAACGTTTGGTAGTTTCCATGGTTGTAATACTAAAAAGTCATCCCCGGCACTCCCCACCGACCACGGAGTCCAACAAGGGGACACGGTCTGTGCGGATGACTAGCGCGTCGCCGTGCCAGGGCTATGCCGGGGATATACTCATGTAATGCGAGGCACTCTCACTACTTCACAATACACAATTGACCCCTAAGCCGCTGCCTTCGGAGTCACCAGAAACAAATCTAGTCTATACAAGTTAGTGATAGGGAGGGGGAGGGAAGGGAAGGAGGGGCCTAATTCCTACAAGAATGGTGACACTTCAGGCAGACGCGACCAGCCAATTGGTCAGACCGGGTCCATCTGATCACCCGTCTAGGGGGAGTCCGGGCCGAAGTGGTGTGTTGGGTCGACTGCTGCCGCAGCAGCTCCCCTCAACCACCAGGATCCCTTCCTCCCCCGACACGGGAAGCAGCGCACGGCCAACACGCTGCCCCACTACGTAGGTGAACACGTTTGCCAGGGTCCTAGTTGGTCAAGGAGAGGCGAGTCTAGGTGGAGTCACCTCTCTCTGTCTCCCCCCAACCACGGAGAGGTTGGAATTGGACTTTGGGATGGATATCTTGAGAAGATGAATAAGAAATCTGTTGGACATGATGGTATTAACACCTTCATTTTGAAAAGTTCTATTCCATACAATAATGAATCTCTCACTCATATATATAACTTGTGTATCATCAATCATACGTTCCCCGATGAATGGAAAATAGTTAAAGTTATTCCTTTACCAAAAATGAAGACACCTTTGAATATTGATGATTTTAGACCCATTTCAATAATTTCTATACTATCAAAGACACTTGAAAAACATGTTCACAAGCATTTGATGGCATATCTGGATAAACATAATCTACTCTTCAATCGGGTTTCCGGCCAAAACATGCTTGCCACACAGCATTAACTCGATTGATTGATTCTTGACTAGGTACCATTAATAGGTCACAGTTGATTGGTTCCATCTTTGTTGATCTAAAGAAAGCATTTGACATGGTTCATCATGACATTTTAATTGAAAAATTATCACAATATCTAAATGGTTGTAACACGGTGAAATTCTTTCAATCATTCTTAAAAGACAGACAGTAGTATGTCTATTACAATGGACATGCTTCTTTTTGTGGCCATTTACAAATGGGTGTGCCACAATGCTCTGTCTTAGGTCCTCTTTTGTTCTGCCTATTCATCAATGATCTACCATTACAAATCTCTAATAAAGAGGCTACATGTGATATGTTTGATGATGTAACACTTTCAACCTTAGATGTCAGGACTGAATGTGTGACAGAAAACTTCAAGGGAGCCTGGATGAAATACGTTCCTGGTGCTCTTCGAATCATATGGTCATTAATCCTTCCAAAACGAAATATATGGTGATAACTACAAGACAAAAACATCAAATATATCCTTTATCTCTTCCTCTTGTTCATGATTCTTTGAGAATCGAAAAACTTGTTGAACACAAAGTTCTTGGTGTAATAATTGATGATCAATTAGGATGGCAATCACACATTGATTATATTTGTAAAAAATCAATTAATCTATTTCTTCTCTCCAAATTAAGACATATTGTTGACGTTCAAACTTGCAAAATCTTCTTCCATGCTCATATCATATCTCACGTTAATTA
Source organism: Theodoxus fluviatilis (assembly GCA_034096865.1). Lineage (NCBI taxonomy): Eukaryota > Metazoa > Mollusca > Gastropoda > Cycloneritida > Neritidae > Theodoxus > Theodoxus fluviatilis. The sequence continues at coordinate 118,229 of JAWQFJ010025265.1, forward strand.
TGCGTCAACAATTTGGGATGGCTGTAGTGACGCTAACTTGAAAAAGCTGAAGTCATTGTATTGAAGAGCCTCTAAGCTTATGATAGCAGATAGTTCACTATCTACAAATGACAAAATGAAAGAACTTAACATATTGCCTTTTCATAAGCATTTACAATTCAATAAATGTGTCTTAATGAAAAGAATTAATGATTGTGATGTGCTTGATTATTTGATAAACTTATTCCAACATTCAAATATTCGTGTACATAACTTTATAATACCACAACCTAGGACTGATTTGTTTAAACATAGCCTATCTTATTCAGGGGCTACTATGTGGAACACACTATCCAATTATCTAACAATTGCGAAATCTTTAGAGAAATTTAAATTGAAACTACATACTTTTCTTATGCAATCATCCTAGATACTTTCATCATATTCTAAATTCACTTTGTGGCTAATTTCAACGTGGTATTTCGTTACCATGAATTCATTGTGCCCTGTGTTATTGTGTGAATTTTGCGTGGGATAGAGGGTGGGTGGGTGGGTAGGGGTGTGGAATGGGATTGGATTTGTTTGTTTGTTTTCTTGTTTTAACAAGGGCTGGATGTAATATAGGCAGTTATGCCTAATTCATGTATTTCCCTTGAAAAATAAAGTTTAATCAAAGATTAATCAATCTCTCTCTCTCTCTCTCTCTCTCTCTCTCTCTCTCTATCTCTCTCATACATTCTCATACCGACGAATAGAAGCGCAGTATAGTGATGCTTGTCCGACACAACCACAAGTGTACAAGTGGACTAGAAAGTTCCGCAACGGCGTAATTTCACCTCCTGCTTTCAAGCGCTGCGTAAGTCCTTGACAGGCGTCAACATGTCGCTCTTCAATTTCGCAGTCAGCTGGCGTGGCACCTATCTCGCAGACACTTTGTGGAAGTGCAGGACATAATGGATGATTTTGTGTGCTTATCCATGAATCATATCCAGGTTTGTGGACATTTCATCCACTTTTACGCGTCGATTTTCCTCCACGATGACTTCGACTGCTACAATGTGCTCTGGTGTCACTACTACATGCGGCTAAAGACAGCTATCCACTCCCAGAGTCACCGGCTTCTGATTGGCCATTTCGTGTCACGTGACTGTGATACTTTCGTCTGCTCTAGTACTTCCAGCGGCGAAACGCGGGTAATCTGTCAGTCTGTGCCTTCAACTTTTGAAGCATCATACTTACTTTTCTCCTCATCATGGATTTAAGTTGCAGTAACCACTTCTGGTTGTCATCGCAACTGAGCAATGCGAGTTAAGCATCTTGTTCAAGGATGCAACTCTGGGAATCGCGCAGCTTCGAACGCCGCACCCGCTAGCCGCAAGTGACTGTATCATGAATCACTCGCATCAAAAATTGTTTTTTGTTACCAGGCGAAAGTCAAGAAAAAAGAGAGTCAAATTGAGTAAACCCACAGAAGATGAAAGAGAGGCATTGGCCTCCACATTGAAAGGCAGATCGCCTGAAACGTGCACATTATGTTTCTCCAAAGAAGATAACGGTACTGGAGAGGACATTTTGTGGCAACAATGCAGTTCATGTGAGGGATGGGTGCATAATTCTTGTGATGTTCCGGGCGAGGCAACTGACTATCAGTGCCCTTTATGCCGTATGCGGTAGATAGTTCAATGAAAATTCAATCATATTTGGATATTTATATTGACTTTCGTGTTTGTTACCCCAAACTAAAACATGCAGCAAACTTCGCACAATAAAGGTGCTCAGCCGGATGTAAATCTGGTTACCTGTGTCTACAGAAGTGTATGTGTCCTTATATTAAAAAAATCGCAGTAATTGATAACAAGAGCAGCCAGAATTGATTGATTTGTATACAAGTTGTTGCCTGTCTTAATGTTGGTAATCTCCAGTTCCATCATCTTGGTAATTCATAATTTTCCATGAAGCAATGCTGCATGACCTGAAATACATGAACATTATTATCATTTTAATATTATTCATTATGTTCTACTGTATGCATTTTGTTGTTTAGACTGCAAGTGTAACTTTTCTGACTTGCGTTCCACTCAACACATTTTTGACCTGGTGGACATGTTACATATACATGTATGTACTCGATTAATTGACTCGATTAAATTGAACTGATGTTTTTGATATAAATTTGTATTAATCCTAAAAAATTATGAATAAATAAATTGGGCTGAAACTTTTACTGAGATTCTGGTTTACCTTGCTGCATTTTATTGATTCTATGTATCTTCTCTATTTTCTCAATTGGCCACAATTCAGGGCAATGCAGGTATAACAAAATCCACATTAAATTCAAATAAACATTAAGACTGTAATAAAACTAGATATCATGACCTAAATATATAAATTTACAATGTAAACACTGACACGACTGTTCCAACATACAACACAAATAACATTGTAAATACGCAAACAGAACCTGCCCAGTGTCAAAAACATAAATTTTCTTCATACGCGCGTGTTCATTAGACGACAGAAAACATCAAATTTCATTCATTCGCGCAATAGTCTTGGCAGCGTTCAGGGCCCGTATTCACAACGGCGATTTATCGGCGATTTATTTTAACTCCGATTTATCTCTAAACTCAGACGATTCCAACTGCCTGTTCCGCTCTCCCTTGGCTGGAAACCAGTATATATAGCAAAGCGCAACCTAGGATCCTCTGACGAGCGTACCTTATCTAACCGATCAAGATAACGCGGGGCTAGGGGATAAATTGAGTGTTAAAAAGATAAATCGCCGTTGTGAATACGGGCCCAGCGGACGAAGTAAACATCAAACTACGGCGACCATAACGTAAGTACGAGTTGCAGACAAAACTATCACAGTCACGTGACACGAAGTGGCCAATCAGAAGCCGGTGAGTCTGGGAGTGGATAGCTGTCTTTAGCCGCATGTGTCACACCTCGGTGTGCCTGACCTGGTCGCGGCAAGTCTCTAACATAACTCATGCCGTTCTGAAACTTCCTGGTTCACTCTACACCTGTTGTAGTGACAGACATACTGAGCTTCATTCGTTGGTGAATTTCGATGGGTTTCAATCCCTCACTATTCAAAAATCGAATGACAGAATGCTGTTCCTCGTTGGTGCATGTTGCAAGTGGGGCAGGCATCTTAAAACTACTGCTGCGCATAAGTATGATATTTTTACATTGTGCTGCCACTGTCGGTCACTCTTCAAAAAAATCATAACACTGCTGCCATCTTACAGAACAATCCAGCATTGTTACGAATTTTAATTGCACTTTAAAGGTTTTCATTTGACTAACCCTCCTACATATTTATCTCCCACTACTATCGTTAAACAGTTACTCGTTAGATTTCCTCCGCAACACTATTCTCCCTCCACTTCTCATGCACAAAACACATTTACAGCTAACTATGCTGCATCTGAAACACGCAAGGACAAGGCTGCAGGAAGGGTTTGAGACGGCAAAACTGGTGGAGGTGGGGGGGGGGGGGGGGGGGGAGGTTCACACTTGTCTAGACAGTGCGTGACCAGCTTCTCTGGCGGAAGAGGGGCATCCTGCAGGGACTGCTGTGTCGTCTGGCATTCTTCCCATCTCCACTTCTTTCGGACCTGCCTCTCCTTAGGGGAGTGCCCCAGCCCTGCCGACTTTGCCTTCCTCCCCAAGATACCCACCAAAAAAAGGTCGAATAAGGTTAGCATCCGAAGATGTCGTCGGTTCTGCTTACCAGAGGAACAACTGTAAGACGGCGTCTGAATGCTGCCACGAGGCCCTGACGGAGAGGATCTTGCCAGTGGTTGCAGTTTGAAGAAAGAACTCCTTCGCGAAGTCTCAGCGGGTCCAACTGAGAGGAATTAAAGACTGTCCCCTTTAAGAACGTCAAGGTGGATTTGTGTGATGTGTCACCGTGGCATTTCGGAGCCGCCTAGATATAAACAAAGTATCGTGCAAAAAAGAAAATACTGCGCTGTAATCCAATGCGTTGGCACGTACAGAGACCATCAAACTCGCTGAGTTGGTAAGCAGCTGTGTAAGGCGCAAGACAACTAAATTCTAACATTGACATTTGGTCAAAAAGAAGACCACTCGTCTTGTTTTTTTCTTTCACACACCGCCACATTAGTTCAGGCTGTTGTCTCCCATGGTCCCTACTCACCCGTTCGACTGACGAAAAAACAAATCTGCACGTCGGTGCCTACATGGGCATCGCTGCAAATGATCCCGCGTCACTCCGGAAAGTGTGAGTTCTAGTTCACGCGCCCTGACATGAGAAACATTTTTGGCATTGAGAACTTAGCACTCTCTTTCCTGCATTCATACCTCTCAGAACGTGGACAGTTTCGATCTCGGGTTTAGCTTCTGATCCTACACATCTCAAGTACGGAGTCCCTCAGGGCTCTGTTCTGGGTCCTCTGCTGTTTCTACTGTACACCCAACCACTCTCCAATGTAAATTGATAGTCATTCAGTCTCTCGCAGTGAATTTGCTGATGACACCCAGCTCTACAACTCCTCCCATCCCAGTCAAATCCACTCTCTTCTTTCTACCAGCGAACACTGTATCTCTGACGTGAAACGGTGGATGACCCTGAACAAGCTCCAACTCAATGACTCAAAAACTGAAGTACTCCTGGTGGGTGGCGGTGGGGAGTCGGATCATGCCCTCAAACTAACCATTGGTCACAGTGACATCATCTTCTCTCAGTCTGTTAGAAATTTAGGCGTCATATCAACAAAGTCTGTCAGTTAGCATATTATGAGTTAAGGAAAAGTTGTACCATTCGTCATGATCTTTCTCAGCAGGCCACCAAAACGCTCATCATATCACTTGTTCTGTCTCGTCTCGACTATGGAAACTCTCTTCTCGCTGGCATCCCTGACACTCTGCTTAACAAACTCCAGAAAGTTAAGAATTGCGCTGCTAGGCTAGTTTTTCGATGTCTTAAGCGTACTCATGTCTCTCCACTCCTATATACACTCCACTGACTCCCCATCTCTCAGAGGATAGATTATAAACTTGCTACTTTGTGCTTTAAGGCCATCAACAACACCGCACCACACGCTCTTACAGAAATGCTTGCAGTCTACACGCCCTCCAGATCTCTACGCTCTACTGCTGACTCTAGAATACTTAAGGTCCCCCGCCGTAACAAGAAAACTCAAGGACAGCGTGCCTTCTCCTATATTGGACCTGTAACCTGAATAGTCTCCCTCTCTCAGTCCGTCATTCTGACACTCTGCCCCAGTTTAAGTGCTATAAAGACCCACCTCTTCCGATCCGCCTTTCCCGCTGAGCTGCTTCGCCTTACTTGATCTTGCCTGCAAGTGCTGTGTATATTGTATATTTTGTTCTATTGGACCTTAGTTATTGTTTTGTTTGTGTTTGTAGTGTGTGAGTTTTTGTGGGAATGTGGTGTTGAGCGGTTGTATGAGTGTTGATTCTTTGGATTCTAAAAGCCATGAGCTTGCCTGTCAAGGGAAGGTATGTGCGTAAATAAACTATATTATTATTATTTATTAAAACACGAGGAAGCCGTCAGAGATTAGTACTTAAAGCCACGCATCCGATGCATCAGTTCAAGTTGGCCTCTGCTTGACGGTCAAAGTGCGCTGTCAGAAATGGCGATGATCCTGCAAAAAACCTCGGAGCAGGAAGGGAAGGCAGAGAGCAAGAGCTGCAGAGCCAGGACAGCTGTCGAAACCCATGTCATAGCTGAGGTAACGAAGGGTGCTGATAATGAGCTCTCTCCCAGTCCCTCTGTCAATGCGTATTGTCGGCTGCGAGGCAACTGGGCGTTGCGACGAGACGAGAGGAGATGAAGGCGTGAAAAGACTCGGATCGAAGTGGTCTAGAGGTGCCGGTGCTGGAGTTTTTGGCCGTCCCTTCTTTTGCCTCTGCCCTTCCCTGTCACCGACGAAGTGGCTGGAGGTTGTATCAGGCATGGAAAGCTCTGACGTACGCAAAAATATTCGGGTAGACTGAGGGGAAAAGCACAAGGGCGTTTTACTAATGTCATGGCAAGACCTGTCACTGCGTTGGGTTATCTAGCAATCTACAACTCGCAGTCTAGGACGAAGAATGCACATCGAAAGCGACGTCTGAGCCAGTCGACAAGAGTGTCTGATGAGTCCTTGCTAAAGAACCCAGGATTGTCTGCCTGCGTGGGGATATGTCTGAAAGGTGACAAGAGGAAAATGTGGGTCAGCAATGCAATAGTGTCAGTTATTCATTCCTTGTACCGCCTGTCAGATTTGAACAGAAAAATTAGACTACGGTGAGGGTGGCCAAGTAACGCGACGAAATAAACATTTCCGTCAACTTTACGGTGAATGCTATCCAGTGAGTGTCATTTTGACGGACTCATCAGACATAGTATCTTTGTAATGTCTACTAAAAACGTAGTGTTTTTTAAAACTGAAATAGAAACAGTCCAACGCAGTGTGCCAGAAAATAAAAAGGTCATCAAAGGCGGCTTGTGCAAAGGCAAATTCAATTATTATCTGGAACTTGTCATTGAAACTGAAAGCTTTTTTTAGATAGTAATTAAGTTGGGGTAAAACAAACAATCTGGGAATGTTACACTAAAGCAGCGGGAAGAACCTGTGACCTCTGTATATTTCTACAAGATTACATGTGTATTCGGAAAATAATACTTTGTGCGTTTTCGCAAGGACCCTCCTTTTAAGCTTCAGACCTTTCTACGGTGGTATCCTCCGTAACCTGAAACACAGAAAGTTTCTCTGTAATTAATATAAACATGTAGATGCACAGCGAACAAATGCATATCAAAACTAGCCACACACCGTATGAATTTAGTGGTGTCTGATTTGTGTTTGATAATCGAATTCAAGCCATAGGCCCTATCTTCTTTGATCTCAAACAAGGATTTAGCGCCCTTCTCGAATGCGCAATGCGACACTTGATCTTGAATCTCCATCGCTGGGCGAAGCATCCAAGGAGGTCAGAGAACAGCATTTTCGCTGGCTGTGGTAACTCGCTATGAAGTTAGCTGAGGGTCAGCACACTTGTAACTTTTAACACTAACTGACCCTGGTGCCATGGCGACGCCTTGCCGTGCCAGCCAATCAGAGGAAGCCCGTGGAAGAGAGCATCTCATTCCCGTCATTTCTGAACTCATCCCATTCCACACGTCATCAGCTGCCGGTAGTGCGACAGGCAGACCCGATTTGTCAGGTTTCCATTTGGATGCTGTCACATCTGCCGTCGATAGTGCGCCATCTACATACGGACGTGCTGCGTGTGTCTGTCCGTGGCATGGCAGTTGTATGTGAGCCGCAGTAGTACGGCTCCCCTCCAGGGGGCTTCACCCCAACACCCTTATCAGATCAATCAGCTACCGACTTTGTCTTGTTTCTGGCATTGTGCCATTCTGCACTCAGGGATGTTTCTCAAAGTTTGGAAAAGTGTTGCAAAGTTAGCTCTGTGCTGTGGTTTGGCCGCCAGGGGAAATGGTAAGTCATGAATTTGAATAGGCCTACTTGATACAATTTACGATGCCAAATTGCATATGACGTCTAGGAAGCGACGTGCTGATCTAGGGCGGCAGTAAACGAGCAAACGTTTCCCTAGAAAGTGAAGTTTCTGACTATGCCTGCCCTCCATCGGAATATACTTTCGTCTGGCGTGTGTCTACAGCGTAAACTACTTGCCGGATGACCAGCAGATAAAGTTTGAAGCTGCCGGAATATCTGATCGTGATGGAAAAAACCAAAAGTGGGGTTCTGAAGCTGTGCATTACTGGTCTAAAGTAGAATCTCCATAGCTACGTTTCGATTTACACCACCCACCTTCCCCACCTACCAACCAACCAGTCAACCAGTCAGCTTGCCAGCCAGCCAGCCAGCAAACAAACAAACAAACAAACAAAGCAAAACAAAACAATAACAAAACACAGCATTCACTGATATCGGGTCCCATTGATAAAATATTATCGTAAACAATTTATTTTGAGTTATCATCTGCGATGAGACACATTACTTTGTCTCGATTCGTTTTTTTTTCTTATATTCATGTCTACATCTACTGCTGTCAAAATCTGGTGTTGTGGCCATTTTCATATGGCACGACTGTCAAAATGTCAATGCAATGTACATGGTATATTTCCTTTTCAATGATAATCATCACCTACATTTGCACCAGGGGATGGTGTAGTAGTTACCAAAAGTGCAAGATGATTTTATTTCACAAACATCTCGAAAGAACTTTTAGTAGCCCACTCAGAATTATTTTCACGACCTGTGCCGAGTACAAAAACTTGTGCACACGTCACTGTCAGCGACAGAGGGTCTCTGAACCGATACGAGCAAGCATTTGCATGCCGCAAGGAATTGCTCTAACTCAGGGTACAGTTTGCATGGGGCTGCACCGCTATGCTTACTAGTGCATGTGCCTCGGAAATATATCTCTACATATGTGGGTTATCGTGCCTACGTGCTAGTATTTCACTGTCATTCATCAATACTTGCGTGCGAATGAACGCAGGAAGTCTCGCTCTTTTCTGTTCTAAGGCGTCTGCATGGTTGCCATTCAGCGCGGCTGAGACTACACTCAATGCATGGTGGCCAACATCGTCCCTTTCACATTCCCGACCTTCCAGCAAGACAGACCACGCCACTCGACCGACATGCCCCGGCCTACCTGCAATTCTCCCTTTAATCACCAGGCGCTCCGTGAAGTAGCAGGGAAGGCCAGAGGGATGTGAACTTTTGATTGTATTGGGCAAGCCGCCCCGTGGCGCACCATTCCGTGCCGGAGATGCGTGGCTTTCCAGCTCGGACTTTTTTCTTTGCCTCGTCTCCAGCCAGGCGTCCCGTAGCGTTTGTGGCCTCAGTGCTCGACACTGCATATGTTTATGGAATCCAGCTGGAGTTCATTTTTTCGTCGGAGCTCATAAAACACATATTTGGAGATTTAAAATTGGACAGAACAGTTGGTCTTAACAAAAATTCAGTTTTTCCATATAAAATCTTCACTCCACACTCTTACACACACACGCACACACACACACACACACACACACACACACACACACACCACACACACACAAACACACACACACATACACACGCACATGCACGCACGCACGCACGCACACACACACACGCACACACACACAGATACACTACACTGTATTTTCTCTTCTCATCCCCCACCTCTCGTTCCCTCTTCCCCTCTCCCTCATCGGTCACTCCTACGTTCTTCCTTGTCCGGTTCCACTCTCTCCGCTCTCCGGCAGTTGTCTAGGATGTGGAAGAGGATTCCTGTTCGCCTTTCGACCAGTCTGCATGTACTATCTTGGAGGACACCGAATCCAAAATTATGCTTCACCGTTGTAAGGAGGATTACAGAGAGCTGAATGAATATCCGTTCAGACTTGACTGCATTCCAAGGTGACGAACAATCCTAGTGCTTTATGACTGTCAGGTAAGAGACTTTTCAAGGCCTGATAATCATGTAGGCAATAAGGAGATAAATCACACCAACACTGCAGGGCCTTTTTCTGCACAACTAAGGTCGTGGTAGGTCAGACACAATGTATGGACATATTTGCCCGCATTAGGCACTTTTCGGCGTCAGGCTAGCGAGTTTTTGTTTTGTTTTGTTTTATTTTGTTTTGCGGTTAAAATCCTGGTTGTTATTGGACGGCTTGCTGTTATTACCCTGAACATCCTGATTCGAATGAACTTGAATCTTTGTACTTTAGTCACCCCTGGCGTTGTGATCTATGATGGCGAATAAAATTGTTGAAGGGAGAGAATAGAAGAGGGAGATTTCGATGCGTTGTGCAAAATGAAGGATGCTTTTTTTCTGGGGTGATCGATTCGGTGTTGCGCTGTGCATTACTAGAGCTGCCTCTGTGTATCGCCTTAATGTACTTATGTTTGTTTATGTCTTAGTCGTGGAGGTTTTACGTCTCCCATTTTTGGTTTGTCACATGAAGTCCGTGCTCTGGGTTTGCTCTTAAATCCCTTTTGGTTCTTTTGTCTTGATTTTGCTCTTTGCTAGTCTTCAGTTATCTCTTTCTGTGTCTCCATTTTTCGACGTCTGTTTATTACGTCTTCTTCCTGTAAATGCTTGTCTGAATTTACGTGCCTGTCTGTGCGTGTATGTATGTGTGTGCATATGCAAAAAAGAAAGAGCAACGAGAAAATGAGAGGGAGACAGAGAGAAAACCATAAAAAGTGCGAGCGAGCGAGAGAACGAGAGCGAGCGAGTGAGCGACAGACAGACAGACAGACAGACAGACAGACAGAAAGACAGAAAGACAGACAGACAGACAGACAGACAGACAGACAGACAGACAGACAGACAGACAGACAGACAGACAGACAGACAGACAGACAGACAGACAGACAGACAGACAGATGATAGATAGATTGATTGAAAGAGAGAGAGAGAACGAACGAACGAACGAATGATTTATTGCGTAGGCCGCCGGCCGATTGCAATTTACATGCATTAAATCGGCATAACATTAAACAATGGGGAGGGGGTAGAGGGTTCAAGACTGGTGACCAGTCTTGTCCGAGACGCGAAAGCGGTTTCAGTCACGATATGCACGAGAGTCTCATGCCAAAAAACACACAAGCTATCACGTCTTTCGTGCCCTCAGCTTACGCTGGCTCCGTGTCAGGGTGAGAGAGAGAGAGAGAAAGAGAGAGAGAGAGAGAGAGAGAGAGAGAGAGAGAGAGAGAGGAGGGGGGGGGGGCGTTCGTGCATCCTCTTTTTATTTTTTACCTTCCAACATTCGTCATGTCCTCAAAACTATCTTCGTTTGGCTCTCCACCCTGACGTTCGTGTCTCCGCTGCGATGTGTGACTTTGCTTGACAAAACAAGACTGAAATTCAAAATTGAAAACAATTAGTATTTCAATATATAGTATTTCAACCACAACATTATTGATTCACTCTTGCATGTTATAGACAAGCCAGCATGTTTGTATGGGAAATCTAGATAGATAGATAGATAGAGAGAGAGAGAGAGAGAGAGAGAATATTGAGTGACATAAATATAAGTAAATTATATACATGATCTTGTGCGCTGATAACTTTATGGGGCGTTTTCTCGAAACGTGTTCTTCATACGGTAGCCTTATTTCTCACACACGATATAATATAAATTATATGCTGTTTAATTTTATTATCGGGTTATCCTCTCTCTCTCTCTCTCTCTCTCTCTCTCTCTCTCTCTCATTCGCACGAGTGGCATCGGCGAGGGTAGAGGTGCGCTGACGAGCTCCATTGGAATAGTCACGACTGTGGATATATGTGCCTCCTGCGTGTTCCAGTGCCATGCCTCCACATAGATAACTGCGACTGTTTATTGTAAGTCTTTTTGTTCATGTTCGGACACTTAGGAACTTTGGAACTTTGAGAGTTGTTGATGAATCTCTGTCGCTACGAACTTGTGCTCCGGTATGGTTGAATGGGCAGCGTGCAACTCCGACGCACCCGCTCGCCGCTATCTTGATCGTACACCGTATCGCAACAGCGTCCTTGTGCAATTTTGTGAATCTTCCGTGCTTTTATTTCAATTGGCTGCAATTTATCACGGTGAATCTTTTGAAGTGTGACTCTCTCTCTCTCTCTCTCTCTCTCTCTCTCTCTCTCTCTCTCTCTCTCTCTCTCCTTTTTCAACACTTGCCATCCCGTTCGTTCACTCTTCCGACCTCTTTACACTCTCACCTCCCCTGAACCCGATGACGGCGCTCTCAGGCTGCACCTTGGTGAGGGTTAAACCCTGGTCACACAGCACTTTAC
>JAWQFJ010025265.1:135000-165000 GCA_034096865.1 Theodoxus fluviatilis
ATACACACAAACACACACACGCGCGCGCACGCACACAAAGAGAGCCTTTTTGCGATCTCGGTCAAGGGAACTGTGTAGTCTGATGGGTCTATCTTGATATTACTCAATAGATCGGATAGTAAACTTTTCTCTCTCGTAACTCGCGGGCAAGCCCAAGTCCTCACTGTCTTTTTTCTATTAACGTATCCGTTCTAGACAGCAGCACTTCCAGACATTCTCGCAGACGGAGGAGAGCACGTTGGCTGGCCTCTCATGAAGACATCTCTGGACGAAAGGTCCAATTAACACGTGCGTGGTGGCCTGTGTCTGGAAGGTGTGTTCAGGCTCCGAAGACCCTGTCTGGACACCGACACTTTCTCCCCAACCCAGGCCTCGCTGTCCAGGCCTGCCGGGGCAGGAAATTGTCGATGGTGAGGGTCTGTCATGTCTACTGGCGCTCGCCCTCCTTTGTTGCCTCCCCTTGTAAAGGGCGCTCGCGTCTGATGGGGCCTCGATGCCCGGATGTTGTCTGTCGCGTCCATTCGACACGTGAGCAGGGTCACGTTTCCGATTTTGAGTCAGGGTTTTGTAAGGCAATAAGGCCTCCAGACCCTTCTGCATTGATGGTGGTGTGTGATTTTGATGAAGTGATATACGTTCTTCTTGTTCTTGGTCTCTCGTCTATAGACAAATTAAACTGTCGACTGAAGAGCCGTGTCTTTAAATATTACAAATCCACCAGAATTACGGTTTTGATAATCTGTCTATCTAGTTGTGCTACAAGCATCTATGCTCTGATATAGAAATACAATTTTGAAACACTTGTACTTAAAACACATTGTAAAACCAGTTCATTAATCCGAAATTATCACCATATTAACATAGTTATTACGCAATCACCGTTAAGGGCATTGATAACAATTGGGTCAGTTTTAAAATGTAAATGTAGAGATGCGGTTTCCTTTATCGACTTGTCACCGATGTGTGAGTCTCAAACCGCTTTGCACTTTCGCCCTTGATCAATCCTTCACTGACACCTGACGACAAACACAGAGACAGACACACAAGACGCACGCAGACGGGTACCAGCAGCATTTCCACCCCCTGGGGAGCATTCTAACACGATTCTGGCGAAGGGCAGCTTACAAGGGATACTCGTACTCCAGAGTGCCATCGCTGCCCTCACAGTTGCTCGGTATTACTCCTGGGTGGGGAGAAGTAATGCGAGAGAAGCACCTTGCTCAAGAATGCAACTCCGAGATCCGCTAGGCTTCGAATGCCGCAGCCAGTGGCCACAAATAACTGCAGGTCAAGCGTTCTGACCACTCGGCCACCGAGCCGCACGTACTGAAATGGATTTGTTAAAAATCAATTTTCGGTAACATAGCTACGTATGTTATGTATTTATATCATGTCTTAATGCTAACGGTATTTGATTGACTGGAAAATTTTCAATGCAACTGTGAGAGTGGCATGAACAGCGAAGACAGTGCAGACATCAGAGCTGTGTGTGCGTGTGTGTGTGTGTGTGTGTGTGTGTGTGTGTGTGTGTGTGTGTGTGTGTGTGTGTGTGTGTGTGTGTGTGTGTGTAAGATTGTGTGTTCGCGAATGTACGAGTAAGTGTCAAAATATGAATGTGCACGCTTATCTCACCTCCAGAAGTAATATTCTAGGTACGAGCGAGTCATAGCAGACTCTACAAGTCATCCAGGATTTCCTGCGCGTGACACAACGATGCCTCAATACAGGACTAGAGTCCCGCCTAGAAGGAGGGCTTCCAGAAGGACCTTCACGTCAAGGGAGACCAAGCCGTGACGCAAACAACACCTCCAAGAAAACGCGTCTGCCTCAGGCTGGCCAGATCGTGTTTGACAGCTCTTTGCGACAACTTGGTTAATGTGGCAGGGATCCGCGACTGGCTACCTTTCACGCATCAGTCTGACTGTTTCCCCGAAAAGTGTTTACCTACATCTCCCTCGAAATGCGCCCAGAACCTCGAGAAGTCTCGAGGCGAAAGCAAGGCTCCCTCTCTCGTTAGGAGCCAGATCAATGGCACGTGATTGGAACAAATCTGCTCTGCTGGACGCAAACTATCGATGATGCGGGCTGGCTTCCCAAACCAGAGGAGGGAGTGGTCAGAAAGATACGCGACCAGGGATGATGTTGACCAAGCGCGAGGAAGAGTGGGTTGCAAATGGCAAAGGCAGTTCTGATTTGTGGCCATTTTCCCCCTTCGTAAGCCCTTTGCGTCGGTTTCCGCCTCGTCAAAAACTGTTGTGAAGACCGCTCGTGGTTAGTTTGGCGATGGAACACCCACTCAGAACTGCTGTGTGTACACAGGCACGGCTTTTGGATGGCACACACCACTGGTTTCTTTCTGAATTCGATCACTCGTGCTTTTGGTTATTATTGACATGTGTTATAGAGTCGTAATTCATACACAATAAAAAAGCAATCCATAAAGTAAACGGATCGTTCAGTACATTCTCTTAAACAACAAGCATTGCCTTATAAATAATGCGTAGTCTGTATTTGTTCTCCGTACATTCTGTGCGAGCTATGCCCTGTCGGCTTTCAGCAAAAACAATATCAGCGTTGACCTTTCGTCAGACGCACATTTCCCGTGGAGGCGATAGCAGATCGACACAATAAGCATTCCAAATTTGTCTAGGTAAATGTTGTAGACAACCTTACCTTTTACACTGCAACCATCTCAATCACCACAGACTCTAGCAGCACATACATGTAAGTGAAAAGCAGAGCGGAAAAGTCCCCTTCATTCCTGCTAACGCGCAAGCCGGACACACAAGCGAAAAGATGTTACTTTAAACGTTTTCCTTTTTGCAGAATGATATTATTTCGACCGTTGTTGCTAATGTCAGCGTTGCCATTATCTGACGATTAACCTGTTGTTGAGACGGCTTCACCCATGTAATCACTAGCACGTGGTGCAGCCATCGTCTCTCTCCAACAAGTTCTCCACGGGGCTGTAATTGTGAATCGGAGCCAGCTGCGAAAACAGAAGGCTTGCGTGTATGGTGTTAATCCGATGTGCTGTCCTCTCGTATGATGCCAACCAAAACGTCTACTGCTCGTGGCGCATTTACATTTCAATGGAGACATGTACATTTGTCAAAACATCATAGGCTCTATAAGCATTATGTAATACATGCTCTTCTATGAAAGAGAGGATGTTTGTCTGGGAATCTTAAACAAAAAGGCACACACACTCCTTGTATATCCTTCCCTAGATCCGCTGTGTTATGTAAATAGTTTGTGCGTAATCAGACTTACAGGAACATTTAATATTTATCAGTCTCTTTTATACAACATACATTATGAGTTTTTAACGGGAACGATGACATACACAACGACGACGACAAACAGACCAATAAACAAATGCATAACGCAAAGTCTAGCTGTAGAAAACGCGAAGAAGCGGTCAAACGATAGTAGCCGCCATTTTCTTTTTTAAGCTGAAGTTCTCGTGTCTTTTCTTTCGATAGATACGTGTTTTTCAAAAATTACTTTCCAGTCTTGCCACTTATGGTCGCCCAGTATTTAAAAACTCCTTTTCAGTGAAGATGCATTACAAAGTGGGGATAAATGTTTTGCTTTCACGTGTGACCTTCCCGCGATAAAAATAAATTACTATGATCGCCTCACCGTCATACATTTAACAGTTTCTTATAACTCCGATCTATGACTCGTGTAAGTTTTACATATAAAACAGACCAGAAAAGGCATAGACGAAGAAGGAGGAGGAGAAGGAGGAGGAGGAGGAGGAGGAGGAGGAGGAGGAGGAGGAGGAGGAGGAGGAGGAGGAGGAGGAGGAGGAGGAGGAGGAGGAAGAGGAGGAGGAGGAAGAGGAGGAGGAGGAAGAGGAGAAGGAGGAAGAGGAGAAGGAGGAGGAGAAAGAGAAGGAGGAGGAAAAAGGAGGAGGAGAAAAAGGAGGAGGAGGAGAAAAAGAAGGCAGAGGAGGAGAAAAAGAAGGCGGAGGAGGAGAAAAAGAAGGCGGAGGAGGAGAAAAAGGAGGAGGAGGAGGAGAAAAAGAAGGAGGAAGAGAAAAAGAAGGAGGAGGAGAAAAAGGAGGAGGAGGAGAAAAAGGAGGAGAAGGAGGAGAAGAGAAGGAAGGAGGAGAGAAGGAAGGAGAAGAAAAAGAAGGTAGAGGAGGAGAAAAAGAAGGCGGAGGAGGAGAAAAAGAAGGAGGAGGAGAAAAAGGAGGAGAAGGAGGAGATAAAGAAGACGGAGGAGGAGAAAAAGAAGGAGTAGGAGGAGAAAAAGAAGGCGGAGGAGGAGAAAAAAAGGCGGAGGAGGAGAAAAAGAAGGAGGAGGAGAAAAAGAAGGAGGAGGAGAAAAAGAAGGCGAAGGAGGAGAAAAAGAAGGCAGAGGACGAGAAAAAGAAGGAGGAGGAGAAAAAGGAGGAGGAGGAGGAGAAAAAGGAGGAGGAGGAGAAAAAGGAGGAGGAGGAGAAAAAAAGGAGGAGGAGGAGGAGGAGGAGAAGGAGGAGGAGAAAAAGAAGGAGGAGGAGGAGAAAGAGGAGGAAAATGAGGAGGAAGAAGGGAGGAGGAGAAGGGGGGGAGGGAGGGAAAGAGGGAGGGAGGGAGGGAGGGAGGGAGGGAGGGAGGGAGGGAGGGAGGGAGGGAGGGAGGGAGGGAGGGAGGGAGGGAGGGAGGGAGGGAGGGAGGGAGGGAGAGAGAGAGGGAGGGAGGGAGGGAGGAGGAGGAGGAGAAACTGGTCAAAAAGTGTTATTCGACAAAGCTAACGACCGAAACGACCGTGTTCATGCTTTCTCTCTCTCTCTTTCTCTCTCTCTCTGTCTCTCTCTGTCTCTCTCTGTCTTTGTCTCTCTCTCTCTTTGTCTTTGTCTCTCTCTCTCTCTCTCTGTCTTTGTCTCTCTCTCTCTCTCTCTCTCTCTGTCTCTCTCTGTCTCTCTCTGTCTTTGTCTCTCTCTCAGTTTCTCTCTCTCAGTTTCTCTCTGTGTCTCTGTCTGTGTATCTCATTCTCTGTCTCTCTCTGTCTCCCTGTCTCTGACTGTCTCTCTCTGTCTCTGTCTCTGTCTCTCTGTCTCTCTGTCTCTCTCTCTCTCTCAGTATCTCTTTGTCTCTGTCTCCCTGTCTCGGTCTTTCTCTGTCTCCATGTCTGTCTTTCTCTCTCTCTCTCTCTCTCTCTCTGTGTGTCTCTGTCACTCTGTCTGTCTGTCTGTCTGCCTGTGTGCCTGTCTGTCAGTCAGTCACTCTGTCTGTCTGTCTGTCTGTCTGTCTCGCTCTCTCTCTCTCTTTCTCTCTCTCTCTCTCTCTCTCTCTCTCTCTCTCTCTCTCTCTCTCTCTCTCTTTCTCTCTCTCTCTCTTTCTCTCTCTCTCTCTTTCTCTCTCTCTCTCTCTCTCTCTCTCTCTCTCTCTCTCTCTCTCTCTAACTGTCTCTTTGCCACCTAGTCCTCGTTCAGGTTGGTTGTGTTCGAGTCGAGCTCTGCGTTGGACATCCGTACACCTGGAGTTGTACCGTGTTCTGGTGCGCCATGTAAGAGGAGAAGCTGCCTAACATCCTAAGCTGTGCGGTAAGCGAACGTTTTGAGTCTCATTGTATGCATACTTTGAATATTGACTCAGACTTTGGTTACCACCGTAACATTGGTGTGGACGAGTCTATCCGTGCGGCGTGGTCGCCATAAAAGTTCATAACTTTTTTCTCGCCAAAACCAGAAATCCCCGTCAAAGAAACAGCGAGACTACAGGCGTCAGGAGCTGTTCAGAAACAAGAGCAGGGAAGATTATAGACATAAAGAGTCCACGGAAGATCAGCTGCAGCCTTCTCTTCTGACGCCCCTGTCCTCTCAGGAAGCAGTGTGTGAAGCTGACGTGTTCCATGACACAACCACGACACACGAAAGTTTTGCAGGGAAACCTATGACGCCTGAGGCTACTCTTGAATCTCACCCCCATTGGACCAGACAGCACGCACAGCACATGCGAATCCTTTGTCGGCATCAGCACTTCAAGTTCCTGGGCACAAGATGGCGGACTCAGGTCCAATCAAACATGTTTCATATGTGATCCACAGGCACAAGAATCACGCGCAGTTTCCCATGGATGGAGCCATGTACGTGGAGACTAATGACGTGAACAAAGTGCTGAGGCAACTGAGATGGGGAAGGAGCACATCTGAAAAATTGCATGCCTGGTGTAACAGATGTGCTAAACCTCTGCATTCGTGCAAAGAGTGTGCGGAGTGCACACGTGTCCTACTGCTCTGAATGCTTCAAACGGACAGACCATCCACGACACACTTCGGTGACGTAGATGACAAATCATTGAAGATGTGTGCTTTGGGGTGGCGGCCTGCAAACATAACCATTATTTCTCTAGAACTCTCTGTCACACTGTTGATGTTTAATTACTAGAGTGTGCGGAGTCGTTGCTCGTGTGATCTGTTCTGATAAATCAACTAAAAATTGGGGAGGAGGCGGGGGAGGGGGAAGGGAGGGCGGGGAGGGAAAGAAGAGTCGGGGGGGGGGATAAGAGGGCATAGAGGGGGCGGGGAGGGGGCGGGGAGGAAGCGGGAGAGGGGGAAGGGAGGGCGGGGAGGGAAAGGGGGGTTGGGGGGGAGGGCATGGAGGGGGCGGGGAGGGGGAAGGGAGGGCGGGAAGGGAAAGGGGGGTCGGGGGGGGAGAGGGCATGGAGGGGGTGGGAGGGGGCGGGGAGGGAGGGGGAAGGGAGGGCGGGGAGGGAAAAGGGGGTCGGGGGGAGGGAGGGGGGAGGAGGCCATTGGTGTAGGCAGTTGTATAACCGTGTACATTCAGGTCGGCATATTGTATTGTCCTGTACAACGACTAGTTTAAGTCAATTTAAACATTTTTCTTCTAAAATGCTCTAATGGCAGATTTAACACTACACTGCAACTCCTGTAAACTGCTTTATGTCGTCGCCTTATCAAGCTGTCATCGAATTGCACATAACTATATCCTTGCTGGTTGAAACTGGCAAAAAACAGGCACGCGAATGCCATTGTGTGTACACTGGAGCGTAATAATTTGTTGTTTAAAACACTGAGTTGAAATGTTAGGCCTCAGCCACTGTCCTCGATTCCTGGTCAAAACTTTTTTCAAGATTTCTTTAAAGGCGCGTGGATACGCCATTGCCTTTTGGTCAATATTTGTAGCATAAGCGTTTCAGAACGTAGATCCAGGGAAGAGTGGGAACATGATGGCAATGTTGCACCCTTGTTAATTTCCCCCTTGTTTTCATGCCTCTTGAGGCAAGACTCTCACTCTCCATCCCCATCCCCTGTTCTCTACTTTGTATATGGACTTGTGGTCTGGAATAAAGTTTCAAATCTCTCTCTCTCTCTCTCTCTCTCTCTCTCTCTCTCTCTCTCTCTCTCTCTCCCTCTCTCTCTCTCTCTGTCTCTCTCTCTGTCTCTCTCTCTTCTCTGTTTTCCTCTCTCGTCTTCTCTTTGTCCTCTCTTCTCTCTCTGTCTCTGTCGCCAGCTCTCTCTCCCTCTCTCGTCTCTGTCTCTCTCTCTTCTCTCCTCTTCTCTCACTTAAGCGTTTCTTCAATTCTCTCTCAAGCTCTGTCTCGCTCTCCTGCGTCCGTCTGCTCTGACTCTCGGTAGAGGTAGTACTCTCTGTCGCCAAACTCAAGTGTCTGTTAAAGTCTCTGTGCCTGGTCTCTCCTCTTTCGATTCTCTCCTCTCTCAGTCCCTAGTCATCTAAGTTGGTTCCTCTCTCTCGGTCACCAGCGTCTTCGGCTCGTCACGCTTTTTCACTTAGGATCACGTTCTCTCTCTCTCAAGCTTCTTGCTATTAACTTCTCTCTCCCAAACATGATCGGGCCTGTTCACACTGTGGTCTCTCTCGTTTGTCCTTCTCCTCACCCTCTTCTCGGGCTTCTCATATAATCGAATCTCTCATGCGGTCCTCGGTCTCTCTCGTCTGTCTCTCCCTTCTCTCTCTGTCTACATCCTGATCAATCTCTCTCCTCTCTTCTCTCATCTCCTCTCTCCTGTCTCTCTCCTCTTCTCTCTCGTTCTCTCTCTCTTTCTCTCACTCTGTCTTCTTGTCTCTCCTCTCTCTCCTTTCTCTCCTCTTCTCTCTCTCACTCTCTCTCTCTCTCTGTCCCTCTCTCTCTCTCTCTCTCTCTCTCTCTCTCTTTCATGTGTGTGTGTGTGTGTGTGTGTGTGTGTGTGTGTGCGTGTGTGAAAGAAAGTGGGCACGTGCATTACAAATGTGATCTGCAGACAGATCTCACAGTAAATTATGACCGTCTCAGCGAATGTTACTTGCGCAGAAGAGCAGTTACCTGTTCATCAAGGTGTTTGTCTTTACTGCTTGGATGGATGGCAATCTCGAGATACATGGAACTCATAGTACCCTTCCACCAATTCTTTTTCTCGTGACTGCATGACTGCACTGTTGATTTCACTCCATCATCAATAACCAATGAGAGTCTGAGTTCGCCATTGTTATACTAGGAGACGGCCACGCGTACTTTACCTCAGTTCACCCGATTTCCCCAGAGCGAGGACTTCATTCATACGAATGTGATGGGATGGAGAGTCCGTGCTGCCGTGAGCACAGTGCGTGAATGGAGGAAGGGACAAGCATGCAACTCAATGTCCCCAGTGTCTTATCTCCAGTGGATCAGGCTGTGAGAAAGGAAAAGGAGCGAGCGAGAGAGCGAGAGAGAGAGAGAGAGAGAGAGAGAGAGAGAGAGTGTAAGAGAGTGAAAGAAAGGGAAAGAGAGTGGAAGAGAGATAGAGAGGAATAGAAGAAGCAGGAGGAGCGGAAGGGAGAAGAGTGGGAGGGGGGAAGTAATGAAGAAAAGGGAAAGGGAGGAGGAGGAGGAAGAGGAGGACGAAGAGGAGGAGGAAGAGGAGGAGGAAGAGGAAGAGGAGGAGGAGGAGGAGGACGAGGGGAGGAGCGGAGGAGGAGGGAGGAGGAGAGAGGAGAGAGAGGAAGAGAAGGAGAGAGGAGAGAGGAGGAAGAGAGGAGAGAGGAAGAAGGAGAGAAGAAGAAGGAAGAGGAGAAGAATGAGGAAGAGGAAGAGAAGAAGAAGAGAAGAGGAGAGAGAGGAAGAGAGGAGGAGGAGGAGGAGGAGGAGGAGGAGGAGGAGGAGGAGGAGGAGGAGGAGGAGGAAGGAGGAGGAGGAGGAGGAGGAGGAGGATGAGGAGGAGAGAGGATGAGGAGGAGGAGGAGAGAGGAGGAGGAGGAGAGAGGATGAGGAGGAGGAGGAGGAGGAGGAGGAGGAGGAGGGAGGAAGAGGAGGAGGAGGAGGGAGAGGAGGAGGAGGAGGAAGGAGAGGAGGAAGAAGGAGGACGAGTGAGGAAGATAGAGGGGGCAGGAGAAGAAAGGAGGAAGGAAAAAGGAGGAGGAGGGAGGAGGAGTAGAGAGAGGGAGAGGGGGGAGGAGGAGGAAGAGGTAGAAGGAGAAGGAGGGAGGAACAGGAGGAGCAGCAGGAGAAGGAAGAACGAGAGGAGCAGGAGGAGGAGGAGGAAAAGGAGAAGGGGGAGAAGCAACATGAAGACCAAGGGAGCTGCTTTCTGCTAAGTAAATGGCTATTGATCTGCTGAATAATTCATTCGTTGTTGTCACCTTGCAGTAGCCAGTGTCCAGTCACATGGAACGGTCAGGTCCAGCTTCCCCTGTGTGATGACATCGCTGTGAGAGGTTGCGACCACTGTAGTGTATCAATTCGGAACCTTGTTGTATCTGGCTTCCCCTGAGTGATGACATCACTGTGGTATTTTGTGACCACTGTAGTGTATCAGTTAGGAACCTTGTTGTATCTGGATCCCCTGAGTGATGACATCACTGTGGTAGGTTGTGACCACTGTAGTGTATCAGTTAGGAACCTTGTTGAATCTGGGTCCCCTGAGTGATGACATCACTGTGGTAGGTTGTGACCACTGTAGTGTATCAGTTAGGAACCTTGTTGAATCTGGGTCCCCTGAGTGATGACATCACTGTGGTAGGTTGTGACCACTGTAGTGTATCAGTTAGAAACCTTGTTGTATCTGGCTTCCCCTGAGTGATGACATCACTGTGAGAGGTTGTGACCACTGTAGTGTATCAGGAATCTTGTTGAATCTGGCTTCCCCTGTGTGATGATATCGCTGTGGGAGGTTGTGACCACTGTAGTGTGTCATGTGGGAACTTTGCTGTATCTCTACCCATCAATGCTCATTTTTAGGATGCAAAACACGGAACAAATACAATATTATGATTCATAAAAATTGTAGTGACTTGAATTAAATTGCAATCGTTGTTCTTATTGGTGAAAATAATTATTTATGCGTGAATATGGCCATTTGTTTAAAGAAAATAATGTGTTTGCAAGTAGGTATAGAATGTGCTCATATATTGTGAATGCACGTGTTAAATCTGCAACTCGTGATATAAAGAAAAAGAATTTAGTGCTGACTACAATTATTCATTTTGATATTGTGCACTTCATATGAGCCCCAGACGCATATAAACGAAACAGCAGATTTTACTGTAATGCAATTACTTGAACTGCTTCAGGAGAACGACTTTCATGTCAAGTAGCTGTCTTTTTACCATCTAACATCGACTTTTAAAACTATAAGACTTCCGAGGAAAGCCAGATTTTTTGGTAAATAAGCTGTTGTAATCCTCGTGGCTTGAGCTTTTCCGCTTTCCCCCTGCGGAGTTCCTCTAATGTTCCATAGTTCCAAGTGCCGGAGGCTCAGCTCTGGAACAGAAAACGATCTTTTTTCGCAACCAACGGCCTACTGCATCTCACTCAGGTAGTGCAGCGATCGTGACTCAGAACCATATATCTTTTAATCATTTCCCCAGCAATTCCACCTGATAATTTGTGACAACTGGATACAGATCTTTTCTTCCCTCGACTGGTGAGAGTGGGAGGAAAGAGCCACTAATTCTTCTGAGTCACGCACTCGATTATAGTACGCCTGCGGTCAGGCGTTCTCACCATTTCTGTTTCAACCATACCTGGCAGAAACTGGCACATATGAACAATGTCTGATTAGCAGCGTGCTCGTGAGGACTCGGTCATCAAAGCCTAAAGCGATCTGACTTAACTGTAAACCCCGTGCAGCTCTGTCGCGTTTGAGGTGACGGCGTCCATGCTACCCCGTCGTGGACAAGAAATAGCTATTAGAGTATCATGGCGTCTGCCCGTAATGATGTATTGAAAACGCTCAGCTCCGCGTCGCCGTTAATGGGGCCACGATAATGGCGGAGCTGTGTTCCTCCAGGAATCCATCACAGCCAAAGTCGGCTGCGACACTCGCAAGCGAAGTTCACGGCGAGGTCCCATCTGACGTGACTCAGGCAGAGACGAGTCACCTGAGTCACTAGCACATCGTCCTTGAGCATCCCGTTGTCTTGCAGCACGTTCTCATTGACATATGGTTTGTAAAGGAACAAATATAAGGGTCATGGTATGGCTCAGACTATGAGAGAGCACTCACGTATTCCGATAGCGATGATGGCAAGTACAGGTGCAGTAATCCCGAGCAGGGTTTGAACCACAGCGACCAATTGCCTTGCATAGATTGCGTTCATATAACAATTATTTTAAAATCAGGATATGTCGTAGTGGCTCGATCTGTTGGCCGTCGTGTGGGGAGATTGGTTGTGGAGGATTAGTCCCTGGTGCTGATGGCTTGACTGCCATTCACCAAAGATACTGAGCATTAAACACAAGTGATGATGATGATGATGATGTCTACTTGTATAGCGCACGTATCCATGCTGGCAGCATGCTCAAGGCGCTTGAGCCGATGTTGAGGCTGTCTCTCAGTGTGTAGTGTCTCAAGTCAATGAGACCAGTCTCCTGCTGCCAAGGGCGCTGGCACACTGTTTTCCACAAAGGAGAAATTGTGCGTGCTGGGTGTTTTTACTGTGGCCGACACCCACCCGTCGAGGACATGAGCGTCAGGATCTTTATAGTGCGTGATTTTGATGTTGTGAATGCGTATCACACACTAGACCTCGGTTTATTAAGGTCTCATCCGAAGGACAGAATTTTTACTGGGGAATAAATAGCATGGAACTTGCATTATTTCTTGAACTCTAAAATGTAAGCATATAAATTTCAAATATTTTCCATGGCAAAAAGATGATTCTGTGATTAGTGCCGACTCTGTACCTAGCTTAATACCTTGTAATAATATCAATGACGATTTCTTTCTTGAGTGACCTGTTCATGTTGCGACTCATTGTGACAGAGGGGAATCTTTTCCTTCAAGAAATATTCAAATTATGACGAGTCGAGCGATGATTCTATGTGAAATGATCATGGATGCTTGCAAATTACAATTGCTCTGAAAATCATTCTAAAAGATTCTGTCCGTTATGGTAAAATGAAGAAAATCCTTCCAGATGAGATGTCTCAACAAGCAACATTGCCTTGGCTTAACAGCAGGATACGTGAAATATCCATATGCAACTGCAAACTTAGTGTGAGACGCTCAATTTCAGCCACCTTGAATTTGTCACACTTGATATCCAAAATCTCACATGCAAATCCCAAAACACGCGTGCAACGAACACCTCCAGGAACCTCGAATAGCACCAAGGCAGGGGAGTTGCGTGGGAAAGAATAAATTTTCTGTCTCGAACCCTGGACAGAATGCAATCTAGTCAGTCATCAAATTGGGTGCGAGGAGAGGGGCGGTCATTACTGCTGTCCCCCTTCTTCCCGGATCTCTGATGACCACTCCGTGGAAGCCCGGGAGTTTTGATGGTCCTCCACTGGCAGCTCTGGAAGTGCGAAGGCGTCCTTCCCTGGCAAGTGATTTGATTTCAAGTGGAGTCATCTGGACCTCCCCTCCCAGGGGCCTGCTTCAGATGCAGCCGATTACCACGGTTCCTTCATCCAGTGCAGCCCTGTCTGCCAGTCTAGGAGTCTGCGTCAACAACTTTTTCCAAGCTAAATGAGAATGACTGGGCCAATTGCAAGCCCACAAAGAATGAAGATGGCATTCTACGGCTTCGCTGAGTCTTCGAGTGTTTCTTTGGTAGCATCAATTTCTTGTCTGCTAGTTGCCTGATATGGTTTTCTGTAGTTGGACTTTTGCCTTTTTCTGAAATGCCACTTCTTAAGCACAGTTCTTGAGCATACTTTCCTAAACTGGCAACACTTCTCCATTCCGAAAATGCCATGCTGACCGATTTATGTTCATAAACAAGAGGGTCTCGATAGAAAAGACGTGGATAACTTTCTCGTGCACAGTATGTCGATCAACTCAGACATGTTCACCACGGACACGTTGACCAATGCCTCGGTACTGGTGTGTGTGTGTGTGTGTGTGTGTGTGTGTGTGTGTGTGTGTGTGTGTGTGTGTGTGTGTGTGTGTGTGAGAGAGAGAGAGAGAGAGAGAGATATGTTGATTCTGCCTGCCGGTCTGGCTATCTGTCTGTCTGTCTACTTGCCTGCCTGCCTGTCTGTCTGTCTGTCTGTCTGTCTGTCTGTCTGTCTGTCTGTCTGTCTGTCTGTCTGTCTCCTTGCCTGCCCGTCTGTTTGCCTTCCTGTGTTTACATGTATGTATGTTGGTCTGTCAACACCTGTTTGTCAACCTCTCTCTTTCTCTCTGACAGTCTCTGTCTCTCTGACCCAGTCTCTCTCTGTCTCTGTCTGTCCGTCAGTCCGTCCGTCCGTCTTTCTGTCTGTCTGTCTGTCTGTCTGTCTGTCTGTCTGTCTGTCTGTCTGTCTGTCTGTCTGTCTGTCTGTCTGTCTGTCTGTCTGTCTGTCTCTCTCTCTCTCTCTCTCTCTCTCTCTCTCACTCCACTCCACAGTGGCATACAATGAAGTGACAAGTGCCTGCATGCAGAGTTGCAGACTTGGTAACGAGTGGTGGTAATGCTGTAAGATCTGTTTTCCAGTCAATCTCAGGAAATTTGATCTGGTTTGGAAGTCTCGTGAACACGCAGACCAACTTAACCTTTATGATTTCCGTTACAAACCTTTCTGCTTGCCTTTGCACAGATGATGATTGACGATGCAATGAACCTGGGGGAAAACTCGGCAAGGCAAAAAGACAATATTGCGCAGCAACTGTCCGCAAAGTAAGCAACTTCCCAAGCAAACTTTGGGCCCGTGGGGACGACCAGATGTGATTAAGATGGCGTCTGACTGATGTGTAACGTTATTTTCCGTGTTGCGCTCGGAGAATCTCAGAGAGTCCATTCTTCACGGACGGGTCGCGGGACGGGTCTTCGATTCGGTCTGATCAGATATCGTTGGAAATGACCCCCCGCACTTGAGGAGTTTCGCGTCAGGCCCATACAAACTGCCCACTCGAGGGCCATCAATAAGACGTGATTGCAGCCACCGGCCCCGGGCAGCCTGGACAGAGTTTATTTATCGAGACCGGGCCCAGAATTACAACCTCCGCTTCCTTCCCGGGTCACTGCACTCCCTGCAAACTTGGTCCTGAGGGTGCTGTGTATCGCCTGCATCGCTATGCTTCCCTTCCTCTCTGATTTCCCAAGTCCTTGCCCGCCACCTGAGTGCCGTCGTGGTAGAGAAAAAATAGACTCTGAGATGCTTCAGCTGCCTAATGTTGCGGGAGTTAATTTACTTTTAACTTGTAAACACGATGGTTATTGGCAACCTCTGCTTTAAAACTTTGGGACAGAAGCGCCAGCAGGAGTAGCAGCAGCACTAGCAGAAGTCAACATGGTAATAGGTGCATTAGTACTAGAAACTGTAGTAGCACTAGTGGTAATCCTGTGTGTACAATAAAGAGTAAGCATGGTAATAGGTGCATTAATATTAGAAACTGTAGTAGCACTAGTGGTAACGCTGGGTGTAAAGCGAAGAGTAAGCATGGTAATAGGTGCATTAGTACCAGAAACTGTAGTAGCACTAGTGGTAGTCTTGGGTGTAAAGCGAAGAATAAGCATGGTAATAGGTGCATTAGTACTAGAAACTGTAGTAGCACTAGTGGTAACCCTGTGTGTACAATGAAGAGTAAGCATGGTAATAGGTGCATTAATATTAGAAACTGTAGTAGCACTAGTGGTAGCCCTGGGTGTAAAGCAAAGAGTAAGCATGGTAATAGTTGTATTAGTACTAGAAACTGTAGTAGCACTAGTGGCAACCCTGGGTGTACAACGAAGAGTAAGCATGGTAATAGGTGCATTAGTACTAGAAACTGTATTAGCACTAGTGGTAACCCTGGGTGTACAACGAAGAGTAAGCATGGTAATAGGTGCATTAGTACTAGAAACTGTAGTAGCACTAGTGGTAGCCCTGGGTGTAAAGCGAAGAGTAAGCATGGTAATAGGTGCATTAATATTAGAAACGGTAGTTGCACTAGTGATAACCCTGGATGTAAAGCGAAGAGTCATTTTTTTCTTCGTGGTGGTAGTAATTTTTGCTGTCTATAATGCCCGAGTTACATTAATACAAAACCCCACCTTTACATCTTTTTCACATTTAAGTTACATTTACAGTAGTTTCAGATGCATTGTATTGAAGGTGATGGCAGAGAGAGGAAGTTAGTGAAAGCAGAAGTTACGACCCAACTAAAAGAAACTACATTCTCTCTTTTAGAGCAGGTTCTCTGTAGAGGCAGCCTGGTCTTGATCCGGCGTATCCACTGATTACAACTCTTTAGTGAGCAAAGCGTAGCAATTTTTGCACGGAAAAGCCAAACAGAGATACATATTAAATTCCTGTTTTAAAATATCATAGCTGAAGTATAACTGTTTTTAAAAATGAGAGATATCAAGATAACATATTTCAAATAGTAAAGCGTGAATGAGAATAGGCCACAAGGACAATGGTTGCAATCAGTCGATGAGTTAGACCCAAACTGAACCAAGAAGACGTCAGAGATATCAATGTGTCAGCATCTTAGTGCTTTCATCTTTGCCTGTGTGGGATGACTGGTTAGACGTGTCTGGAGATTGATGGGGGCGGGAGTGCTCCACACCTTCTCCTTCCCCAAGTCAGGCCACGGAGTCCGTTCTTCGAAGTCCGAACACCATGACGGTCTAGCTGTGGACGACGCGCGCTGAACCGAAGATGCTGACGACTGAAGCATGTCTGGATTAGTAAGACCACGACAATGGCCAGCGCATCGTCCTCCTCATCCGGCATTCATAACGCGCCATCCATATTCATGGGCAACAATCGGGTCCGCAAACAGCGTGGTCATCCCGTCCCCGAATATTGATAAGTTCCATCGACTTTTCATTCCTGAATGGTTGAGAGCCGCGACCCGGTACACGTTGACTGCAGTCAATAAGTCAGTCCTCAGCTTACACCCGACGTTTCGTCATATCGCACTCCTTGCTAGGCCGACATGACTCGCATTTTGAATGATGCATACATCATCAGCGTTTCTTGGTAGAGAACGTCGGAAAACACAACATCCAATCTGTTGGCCTACTGGCGGCGACGAGTCTCACATCACATTTTCTAGATGCTCTCGCTTTTACCCCTTCTCTTTATGCAAGGGGCATGATGCTTTCTGGAGGACTCTGAAGAAGACAAGAGATGGACGCGCTGACTCGACAGGTGTGTTGTGGTCATGGACGTTGCCTGGGTACACGGGTGTATTCAGTACTGCCCCACCCTGATTACAATTCCTTCCCACGCACCGCCTTCTCCCTGGTGTGGGTGTCGCGGGTACGAGGACAATTGTCTCGAGGTTCAGCTGGTGGGTCCTTGCCTTCAAGAGGAAAGGGATTTTTGACCCCACCTTTCAGGTCAAACAGCAAAGATCGTTGACCCACGAGTGGACAGGCGGAAGTTCACATGAGTAGTTTCGTTTTCCTTTGTCCTTGTTTCATACTGGAAAAGTGAAGGATGGACCACTCGTTTATTTTTATGAGGCGACCACAGAGAAAGTAAATGACTGCAGAGACATCAACACAAAAACGTTAGGGTCTGATAGAAGGTGGATAACTTTGATTGTTTTTCTCCTAATACTAGGCGCTTCACCCGAGAGGAATTAATCCATTTCGATGTTTTGCCTTCATTACCTAGATGAAATGGATTCTAGTGCTCATTTGATTAACTGCTTGCAATGGTAACTCAAGCAAAGGCAAACTGTGTTCATTTTTTAAAGCGATTACTCCCCCATCCCTACCCCAGTGGTGTCCAATGCTCTTTGCAATTTACTTCTTTCATTTTCTTAATTCTTCTCATCAGTCCTAACTAGCAACTGACGACTAGCACAGGAACAGACAGCGGGTACGTACACAGTCAGGGACCAGCACCATCTCCGCGCGCTGTGGAATGTTCCAAGCCGGTGCTGGCTCGTGGCCGCACTGCGATGTGTAGTCACAGCCCCAATCAAGGTCCCCGATTTAAACCTAGGTGGGGAGACAGAATGTGGGTCAAGCGCTTTGCCCAAGGAAGCAACTCTAGGAGCGGAGCAGTTACTTAATCCCTCTGTAAACGAGGCAATTCCACACGTTACACACCGACGCTCTCCACACGACGCTTCGTGTGCAGTGCTCATCGCTAACCACACGTGTAGCAAGCGACACCGCTGTCGCCAGCAGCAAGCGACAGTGGGTGAGCACTAAACTAAACTCTCTGCACTCGAGCCCCGACAGCACCGCGTGCAAAGCATGACATTCGTGCAGAGAGGGGTTCAGACACAGGAGCTTTGTGTCACGACAACACTGAAGATCGATGGGAAGGAGTATACAGCGCGTCGCAGGGTAGCTACTTTAGTCTATTGGTTGAAACGTGAGGACAGTGAGGTTCCGTGTTTTAGAGATCTAACGTTTCAGAATAATGTAGCTCTCTAGAGGCAGTCACATGTATTACTGCAAGACATACGAATTCCGAGAATCGTCGATGATAGCTTATTTTGGGATGACAAGGAGGTATATTTTTTAACCGATATCATGAAATCTTGAAAGCATTTTCTCTTGAATGAAATTTACTGTGTCAATGAATGACAGAGGCGTCTTCTGGTAGTGTAATTTCGTCGGAACTTGCAAAGGCACGGAGTTAAACTATTTTCCAATAAAACATTTGAACCTGTGACATGCATTTTAGTAAGATAGTGAACGTGACACACACATATATGTACAATATCGCTGCAGTTCACGGCATTATATTCATTTCCATTTGCGGAAGGCTCCATCCAGACATTGTAGACTTTCCCCTATTTGTTCCCCGAAGAGCTGTGACTGTTTCATCGCGCATGCCTGCGGTCATATGCAAAACAATGCATGAGTTCACAAATATATCTGACAATGCCACCTTTCGGAGACAATTCGCATACCGTGCTGCAAACTAGCAAAGCAGCTTTTCACTGGAATGTTCTAGAATGCAAAGTTCAAAAGACATGCTTGTGCCGAATCACCAATGCAATGCATCGTCTGTATAAACTGAGTGCGAACAGCACTCGCAAACCCGTGTCAAGCACAAATCCAGTAAATTGTAGATTACGCAGCAAAACCTCGTGGAAAGGGTTCGACGAAGTGGCAGGGGAATCAATCAAGCTTTCACCATTATCGTCATCGTGGAGGAAGAATACGCCAAAAAAAGTCCGCCATCACTGGCCTCCAGAGACAATGAAATCCAATCGATCCAACGGACGAAA
The DNA here is from genome assembly GCA_034096865.1 of Theodoxus fluviatilis. NCBI lineage: Eukaryota > Metazoa > Mollusca > Gastropoda > Cycloneritida > Neritidae > Theodoxus > Theodoxus fluviatilis. The sequence continues at coordinate 153,541 of JAWQFJ010025265.1, forward strand.
TCTCCCAGCCGTTGGAATTGAATAGAAAACTTGCTGCGAGAGGAAGTGGATTAGTTTTACTTAACATTATGATGGAATCGTGGCGGGCTTTATGAGGCGAACAGCTTCCAGTGCTAATGACACAGAGACTCGTTCAGGGCGCGTTACGACCGAGGCCGGTTGAATTGGCCGAGAATTCCAGGACTTTGCCATCGATCGAGCCCTCGTTGGACTGCCGTTTCCTTAGGACGGGAAGTTGCCCGAGTAAGTTCCCGTTGTGCGCTCTTCGGTTTTGAAAGACGTAAAAGCTCCAGCAATAAATCGCCGTGAGAAATCACTCGACGCCCCGACGAGAAGAACACGAAGACAGCATTCACGAGATTTCGGGAGAATATTTGAGTACTAGGCAGTCTCCTTTCATGGACTGGCATGGAAAAAAGACTCTTGATGGATCGTGAAGTGGCAAACAAAGAGAGATGCACAGGGTCTTCAGAGCCGTCATTCAAGGACGCAAAAAGGCGTAAATTGCAGGTTTGTAGCCACAGCGATTCTGAAGACGATTCTTTGCGAGAAACTCAGGGCACAAAGACGTCACGGGGAAAGCGATATGCATGCAGTGACAGCTCCGTCTTCGCCATCGCTTCGTGGAAATTACCCATTGCCGTCGAGTCCTCTAATATCTTTGACCCCGAAAAAGCCCTTCAGCTGCAGGAGTTGAACCTGTTATTGGCATTAAAAAATGAAATTAACACCTGCCTCTGATCTTTTTTGCGTCTTGTCACACGTGCGCGGAGGAAATGTATTGCCTGGCGTCTGGTGAATAGAGCGTTACCACGACAACCACCGTAAAGAGGTCGTGAAAGCTGAACCAATCAATGAATGAAATCATTGTTTGTTTTGCATGTAATGTCTTTCAGGCGTCGACTAGAACTACACGGGCTTTGGTGTATATCGGAAGAAGGCATAAGGTACGCGTCTAGAAGCATTGCGGGCCGCGGTCGAGATCCACTACTCAGCGCCATATGACTTGCTCACGACTCACGACTTCAGTCCCCGACTTTGGGTGCTTTGTCAGCCTTTGTTGGTCCTAAGCCTCACGCACAGCCCTGAAAATGCGGTTGCTTCATACTCTGGCTGTAAATCGAATGTATCGATACACCTGAAAAATATTAATCTTTCGAGAACGGTTTATTCCCTTCACCTTTCAGTCATAAATAGTTCATTCACCTAGGAAATGTTCTGTTTGTTTCAGTGCAGTTTTTCCATTTTGTTTTTGCCTTTGCTGGTTGACGCTGCAATGTGAACACGTCAGTCACAGCTCCACTTAACTTCCTGGTCTGATTTTGCTTCCATATAATCTTGTCACCTCCTCTTCATCATCTCCTACTACTTTTTTTTCCAATCTTCCCATCTCCAATCCTGCACAACGTATATCGTTTATCTCACTCTCCTCACATCAGCTCCATCTTCTTCCTTCACTGTCCAAGAGTCCATCATCGTTATGATTATCCATCCTCAACTATGGCGTCTAGGTTTGGAAGCTTGCGCTCAAACTACGGAGGCTCAGCCCTTCAATCAAGATTTGCGTCTGGTGGCGACATCTCGTTATCCCACCCATCATCAGCCTGTAAAAACAGGCCTGGCCCCAGCCCTTCGCACGCCGTTAACCAGAAGCCAACAATCGATGGACAGATGTCCGCTTGATTCATCATGAGGTCTGATCGACGTCTTTGCTTGCGTCTTGTCCAGCTTTACCTAGTCTCGACAAAGGGTCGCCAATCTGACATTCACCGCTGAAAACCTGGGCGCGGTGTAAGTTCTATGGTCTGGCTGTGAAGCCTAATGAAGGGGACTCCAAATCCCGAGTGGTCATCTTCTGATAGAAGGAAGTAGACAAACGACGTTCATTGCAGGACAGGCTATGGCTTGAGATCGTTGTTGGTATTCGACGTAATGCTGTTTCTCTTCTATATCCGTCATAGCTCCTCTTACGACTTGAACCAGCGAAGACAACATTAGACAAATGACTGTTCTACTAAAGACACGAACCCAACAGACAACCATGGACAAACGCCGAGACAGGCAGACAGACAGACAGACAGACAGACAGACAGACAGATAGACAGACAGACAGACAGACAGACAGACAGACAGACAGACAGACAGACAGACGGACGGACGGACGGACGGACGGACGGACGGACGGACGGACGGACGGACGGACAGACAGACAGACAGACAGACAGACAAAGACAAAGACAGACACAGAGAGAGAGACAGGCAAACAATCAGACGCGCACACACACACACATACACTCACACTAAACACGTACACTCAATTAAACACACACGCGCATGCACGTATGCACACACACGCGTTCGCACACACACATACGCACTCGCACATACACGCACGCATACTCACACACGCACGCAAGCACGCGCACGCAAGCACGCGCACGCAAGCACGCACGCACGCACACACACACAAACGCATGCACACACACATGCACACGCACACACATAAACACACACACACACACGCAAGCACGCATACACATACACACGCACACACGCGTGCATGCACGCGTACACACACACACACACACACTTAAGCAGGCATGCACATACACACGCACACACACAAACACACACACGCACACACACACGCGCGCGCGCGCGCACGCACACACACACACACACACACCACGCATGCATCTGAAAGCATATGTTTTTTCACCTCACTATGGACTTCTCCTCTCACACCGACGCCGGCGGGGGTTCAGACGTGCCATCGAAGACGAATATGTCATGGGAAGCGATAGCATCACGCACCTTCCCAACTTATCGTTTCCTGTCGGCGTGGAAATGTCATGAGCCATTTGATGTATCGTCAATAATTCATCACAGCGTCGGCTCGATAGAGACCACCGCTCAACTTTCTTTGATTTGGGTTGACTTGTGCAAGCCTGAAGAAGGTTATTAAGAGAGAACAGTACAGCGGTCTCTTGTGTTTCTATGGTAACGTTCTTGGTCTACTGTCAAGTGGACTTCCAAGGGAGATTATATCTTTCGCACTCAGTAGTGTGAGACGCGTCCTCTCGTGTATGGTTGTTGTTCTTGGTGCATCGAATGCGTTGTACTCTTTGACCCTCTCATATTCAAAACTTTCCTTGAAGGTAGCATCAGCCACACCAATTACCTAATGCTGTATTTCCTCATTGAATCCCCAACCTCACCTCCCCCCCCCCCCCCCCCCCCTCTTCCGCCCCCTCCCCCCAACGTTTAAACTAAAGCTGCGTTGTTTAGTAACATGTTGGGCCAATATGAATATTCCTTAAAGCAACAGATGCAGTGACTTGAAAAACATCGCCCTGGGTATTTCTTTTGGGGAGGGGAGTGGGGTGGGGGTGGGGGTGGGGATGGGGGTGGGTGGGGGAAGGGGGAAGAGAAGTAACGATCATGGCATGATTGGTTGGTGTCACTATTGAACTGTACAGGAATAAATCCAAGGAATATCTAAGTAGAGACAAGAAGCTATCGTACATCTTAGCGATAAAAAATTCAATAACGTTTCTACTTTTTTATATCTCCGACTTTGATGAGTGCATTGGAGTGCACTAATAGATCTTCCCCATTGGTCAACTGCCCCGTAGATGCCTAAAGACTGGCAACCTTTTCCTCGGCAAACATCAGTCGCGGTTGGAATATTTTACTCCGTTAATCTATTGACGAAGCAATTATCGCATTCAAAACTAGTGCACAGCACTGTTCTCTTATTCCCACTCTCTCTTTCTCCTTGTCCTGGTATCCCCGAATCCCCACTGTTTTCTTCTCTCTCCTTGCATATATTCACTCTACCTCTCTCCCTCCCTACCTCCCCCATTCGTCCGTCCGTCCGTCTGCCTGATTCGTCTGTGTTTCTGTTATCTTTCTGTCTGTCTGTGTTTCGTCTGTGTTTCTGTCTGTCTGTCTGTGTTTCGTCTGTGTTTCTGTTTGCCTGTCTGTCTGTCTGCCTGCCTGCCTGCTTGCCTGCCTGCCTGCCTGTCTTTCTTCGTATGTCTGTCCGTCCGTCCGTCCGTCTCTCTCTCTCTCTCTCTCTCTCTCTCTCTCTCTCTCTCTCTCTCTCTCTCTCTCTCTCTGTCTCTGTCTCTGTCTCTGTCTCTGTCTCTCTCTCTCTCTCTCTCTGTCTCTGTCTGTCTCTGTCTCTGTCTCTGTCTCTGTCTCTGTCTCTCTCTCTCTCTCTCTCTCTCTCTCTCTCTCTCGTGTTTCGTTTCGTCTCGCAAGGCAATGCATTTGCTGACTTGACCGTGGGTGACACGCACAGAGGCTGGTTGTCATGGATACGAGAGACGCTCCATTTCATGATTCAAACTGATACACCCATTAAGGCTGGATCGATTGAATTTTACTCCAGACAGGAGACTGTTGCAAGAGATAGAAAACACGAATGAAAGTGAAGACAAAGCATCGATTAATTCCATGCTGCGGGCGCTTGTTGGGGGCAGCTCAGAAAGAAGGTACTGCATGGAAGGTGCTGCATGGAAGGTGCTGCATGCAAGGTGCTGCATGCAAGGTGCTGCATGGAAGGTGCTGCATGGAAGGTGCTGCATGAAAGGTGCTGCATGGAAGGTGCTGCATGGAAGGTGCTGCATGGAAGGTGCTGCATGTAAGGTGCTGCGTGGAAGGGGCTGCATGGAAGGTGCTGCATGCAAGGTGCTGCATGCAAGGTGCTGCATGCAAGGTGCTGCATGGAAGGTGCTGCATGCAAGGTGCTGCATGGAAGGTGCTGCATGGAAGGTGCTGCATGGAAGGTGCTGCATGGAAGGTGCTGCATGGAAGGTGCTGCATGGAAGGTGCTGCATGGAAGGTGCTGCATGCAAGGTGCTGCGTGGAAGGTACTGCATGGAAGGTGCTGCATGGAAGGTGCTGCGTGCAAAGTGCTGCATGGAAGGTGCTGCGTGGAAGGTGCTGCATGGAAGGTGCTGCATGCAAGGTGCTGCATGGAAGGTGCTGCATGCAAGGTGCTGCGTGGAAGGTGCTGCATGGAAGGTGCTGCATGCAAGGTGCTGCGTGGAAGGTGCTGCATGGAAGGTGCTGCATGGAAGGTGCTGCATGCAAAGTGCTGCATGGAAGGTGCTGCGTGGAAGGTGCTGCATGGAAGGTGCTGCATGCAAGGTGCTGCATGGAAGGTGCTGCATGCAAGGTGCTGCGTGGAAGGTGCTGCATGCAAGGTGCTGCATGCAAGGTGCTGCGTGGAAGGTACTGCATGCAAGGTGCTGCATGCAATGTGCTGCATGGAAAGTGCTGCATGGAAGGTGCTGCATGGAATGTGCTGCATGGAAGGTGGTGCGTGGAAGGTGCTGCATGGAAGGTGCTGCATGCAAGGTGCTGCGTGGAAGGTGCTGCATGGAAGGTGCTGCATGGAAGGTGCTGCATGCAAAGTGCTGCATGGAAGGTGCTGCGTGGAAGGTGCTGCATGGAAGGTGCTGCATGCAAGGTGCTGCATGGAAGGTGCTGCATGCAAGGTGCTGCGTGGAAGGTGCTGCATGCAAGGTGCTGCATGCAAGGTGCTGCGTGGAAGGTACTGCATGCAAGGTGCTGCATGCAATGTGCTGCATGGAAAGTGCTGCATGGAAGGTGCTGCATGGAATGTGCTGCATGGAAGGTGCTGCGTGGAAGGTGCTGCATGGAAGGTGCTACATGGAAGGTGCTGCGTGGAAGGTACTGCATGGAAGGTGCTGCATGGAAGGTGCTGCATGCAAGGTGCTGCATGGAAGGTGCTGCGTGGAAGGTGCTGCATGCAAGGAGCTGCATGGAAGGTGCTGCATGGAAGGAGCTGCATGGAAGGTGCTGCATGGAAGGTGCTGCATGCAAGGAGCTGCATGGAAGGTGCTGCGTGGAAGGTGGTGCATGCAAAGTGCTGCATGGAAGGTGCTGCGTGGAAGGTGCTGCATGGAAGGTGCTGCATGCAAGGTGCTGCATGGAAGGTGCTGCATGCAAGGTGCTGCATGGAAGGTGCTGCATGGAAGGTGCTGCATGGAAGGTGCTGCATGGAAGATGCTGCATGGAAGGTGCTGCATGGAAGGTGCTGCATGGAAGGTGCTGCATGGAAGGTGCTGCATGTAAGGTGCTGCGTGGAAGGTGCTGCATGGGAGGTGCTGCAATCAAGGTGCTGCATGATGATGATGATGATGATGATGATGTCTACTTGTATAGCGCACGTATCCATGCTGGCAGCATGCTCAAGGCGCTTGAGCCGATGTTGAGGCTGTCTCTCAGTGTGTAGTGTCTCAAGTCAATGAGACCAGTCTCCTGCTGCCAAGGGCGCTGGCACACTGTTTTCCACAAAGGAGAAATTGTGCGTGCTGGGTGTTTTTACTGTGGCCGACACCCACCCGTCGAGGACATGGGCGTCAGGATCTTTATAGTGCGTGATTTTGAAGGTGCTGCATGGAAGGTGCTGCATGGAAGGTGCTGCATGGAAGGTGCTGCATGGAAGGTGCTGCATGGAAGGTGCTGCATGGAAGGTGCTGCATGGAAGGTGCTGCATGCAAGGTGCTGCATGCAAGGTGCTGCATGGAAGGTGCTGCATGAAAGGTGCTGCATGGAAGGTGCTGCATGGAAGGTGCTGCATGGAAGGTGCTGCATGGAAGGTGCTGCATGAAAGGTGCTGCATGGAAGGTGCTGCATGGGAGGTGCTGCATGGAAGGTGCTGCATGGAAGGTGCTGCATGGAAGGTGCTGCGTGAAAGGTGCCATTCAGGGAGTATGCGTGGTCAAGACTCTCTCAGACTTGTTCATCTATAGTTGGGAGGAAATCTATGTAGGCTTCAAGGATGTACATGTCTTGAAACTGTTGCAGATAAAACACATAATTTGCGACGTTTATCTAGAGCATAGTGAACAAGTTTTTATGGAAGGAAATAAAACACAGAAAGACTTTCCATCGAAAAACTAAATCTTGAAATCTATCCATGGATATGCAGTTTCTATACAGGAAAATGTTGTCAAGGGCTTATCTTCCTGGTCAGGTATCTGTTACATTACCCTTTGGTCTACATCGAGAGAACGCAATCCTTGAGAGAACGCAATTATTTATTGTCTAAATGCCAGACATGGTTTTCCTCGTTTAGCCGGCTACTCTTGTCAGATGACACAGCACACTGTTATTTTGCGTGAATGTTGCCATTTGACGCTCAGTACCACGAAGAAATATGTGTCCTATATGAGGATGATATTCACGAAACAAAAACCAAGTAATACGAACACCAACACAAAAGAGTAGCAGCAGAGCCATCCCCATGCATACTTGGTGACCCACAAAAAGGGCGGCTGAGAAAGCAAGACATACTTTGGTAGGACTTGTAGTTACATACAAATCTTGACAAACCAGTCGCCTTATTTCACATGTTCCTCACGAAAGTGCCACGATGTGCCCTTGCATTTACGTACAAATCTTGACTTAACAGTCACTTAGATTTCACATTTTTGTCACCAAGTATCTCGTGTGGCCTTGCAGTTACGTACGGATCTTGACAAAACAGTCACTTAGATTTCACATTTTCGTTATAGTATCACGGCGTGCCCTTGCAGTTACGTACAGATCTTGACAAACCAGTCAAAGAGTAAGCCAGTGAAGTGCACAGTGCACAGCGTCCAGTTTTACCCAGCTTCGACAAAGCTCATGAAGCAGACGAGTTGCCATCTCCAGAGAGAAGGAAGCAGACAAACTTTATTTAAAAAAAATATTTACAGAAAGAAAGAAACAGAGGGGTGGGTGGGGGGTGGAGGCATACATAGTGGTTCTCATCATTATCAATCATCAACATCAATCATCAACATCAATCATCAATCATCAACACCAATCATCAACATCAATCATCAGCATCAATCTTCAGCATCAATCTTCAGCATCAATCAATCATCATCATCCCAGTACTTTCATAAATTCGTTCCTAGACAAAAAGATATTTAAATAAAAAGAATAGCAAAGGAGGAAGTCTACTGAATAGTCGAGGGTGGATGGGAAGGGGTGGGTTTATATATATATATATATATATATATATATATATATATATATATATATTAGAGGGTTTATCTCCTTTTAGCCGAACGAAAGAGAATGAGATGTATTATAAGTTGCTAAGCTAGAAAGAGAGAGAGAGAGAGAGAGAGAGAGAGAGAGAGAGAGAGAGAGAGAGAGAGAGAGAGAGATGAATGAGAGAGAGAGAGAGAGAGGAGAGAGAGAGGTGGGGGGGGGATAGGGCGGGGGCGGGAGGGAAGGGGTGTATATGAAGGGTATGCGAAATAAGAAATGTAAGGGTGTCTGATGGTGAAGAAGGAATGTAAGGAATGCTGGTCGAGATGGAATGATGGGGATTTCATAGCGCCGAATTACGTCTAGTGGCATATCCAATACATGTCAATGTACTGCAATGTACAGTATATTAATTCATTATATAAAATTGTTCCATTTGGTCTTAAAATGTTCAAGAGTCTGGCCGAGTTTTGCGCTATATTTTTCTATTTGAATCACCTGTATAATGTATCTGGTCAAATCTTGAATATTTGGTTTTTCCTCCTTCTGCTTACAATAATAATATGTTTTCTAGTTGGGGTTAATATGTGATTTACTGCTTTACTTCCCTGCAAAGCTCCAAATAATTTTTCGGAAGTAGTGAATTTGACAATCTGGTCTAGTTTTTGAGATATAAACAATTCAATATTAGGGAGATATCGAGATCTTTGTTTTCAGGCATCCTGTTTCGTTTCGTTTTATTGGTTGCTGACTACGTTACCGCTTTATGCGTCTTTGGGTCAAAGTGAAGGTCAACCGGTAAACGAAACGTGCTACAGCAAAACGATTTCGGAATAGAAGGCCCTAAAACGAGCTGGAATTCGTAAGGAGATATCGAGAGCTTCGTTTTCAGGCATCTCGTTTCGTTTCGTCTTATTTGTTGCTGACTATGTTACCGCTCTAGGCGTCATTGGGTCAAGGTGAAGATCAACCGGTAAACGAAACGAGCTGCAGCAAAACGATTTCGGAATAGAAGGCCCTAAAACGAGCTGGATTTCGTTAGTATTTTTCTGCAGCTTGTCATGGAATTCTGACAAAGGTAAAGCGTAGAATCTTTGTTTGATCCATTTTTAGCCGTCGCATGCCAGTTAGTTTTTTTAAAACTTGAAATATGGTCATAAATTGTCTTGTACTGAGGCCACTGTTTTGAAGGCTTCACAGCCATTTGTCGAGCGTGGACATTGAAAGTAGGGTACGCTTCAAAATGTGAGGGGTGGGGTTGTGGTGAGGGTTGAGGTTGTGGTGAGGGGTGAGGATGTGGTGAGGGGTGGGGTTGTGGTTAGGGGTGGGGATGTGATGAAGAGTGGGGTTGTAGTGAGGGGTGGGGATGTGGTGAGGAATGGGGTTGTGGTGAGGGGTGGGGATGTGGTGAGGGGTGGGGTTGTGGTGAGGTGTGGGGATGTGGTGAGGGGTGGGGATGTGGTGAGGGGTGGGGATGTGGTGAGGGGTGGGGTTGTGGTGAGGGGTGGGGATGTGGTGAGGGGTGGGGTTGTGGTGAGGTGTGGGGATGTGGTGAGGGGTGGGGATGTGGTGAGGGGTGGGGATGTGGTGAGGGGTGGGGATGTGGTGAGGGGTGAGATTGTGATGAGGGGTGGGGTTGTGATGAGGGGTGGGGTTGTTGTGAGGGGTGGGGTTGTGGTGAGGGGTGGGGATGTGGTGAGGGTTGGGGATGTGGTGAGGGGTGGGGATGTGGTGAGGGGTGGGGATGTGGTGAGGGGTGGGGATGTGGTGAGGGGTGGGGATGTGGTGAGGGGTGGGGTTGTGGTGAGGGGTGGGGATGTGGTGAGGGGTGGGGTTGTGGTGAGTATCAGCCACGCGTGTTGTTCTTCAGAGAACTCACTTCCTCACTAACATTGCTGCCTCCTTCCCCTCACCCTGCCACCTCCCTGCCTCACCCCATCCCCTAGCCTCACCCCACCCCCCGGCCTCACACCCCCCCCGGCATCATCCCCCCCCCCCCCGGCCTCACACACACTCCCCCCGGCCTCATCCCACCCCCTAGACTCACCCCACTCCTTAGCCTCAACCCAACCGTGCTTCATCTCATCCGCGTCTCCTCCTACCCCCCATCCCCCCTTCAACCCTCACACAGGAAAACTTTCCCCTATCTCTCTCATGTTTTGTTCGGTACATCTGTCTGGCTTCTTCCTCGTTCAAAATACTGTATTTCTGAGGGAAGAAATGACGAGGATGAGTGGAGTCTTACAGCCTATCAGCATTTGTAGACTGTAGGATCTTTGTTGAAATCGGCGTTGCACCGATTTCTTAGTGCATGATTATCGATCTATGTTTGATCAATTAGGCTGTATCTTCTTTGTCAGCTCAAGGGCAATCACTGTATCAGTTTGATCTGAAATGTAATCAACACGGTTCAGAGCACTCAACAACAGAAATAAAACAGCTGTGGCGTCACTCTACTCACAGTTCAGTATTGATAGAGTATGACAGAGCATGCCTTATCTTTCAGTCTACTTATCTTGCAGGATGGGAGGTGGGGGAATTTAAATCTTCTCTAAGTGTGTGTGGAACTTTGCAATCTGAGTTTCGTAAATTACCTCCCTTCCGTCAAACGAAACGCGGTGCCTTGGCGCTCCGATATCGACAAAGCAGCCCTTGCTCGTTTTTTTTCGTTTTCCTTTGAGTCATACGTCAAAGGTCACTTCCGGGCTAAAGAACGAAACGAAAACGAAGCTCTCGATATCTCCCTAATAAGGATACGGCTTCGGTGTGGAAAGCCCTCAATATCTTTACTAATCGAAACAAAGTTAAATCTGCTGTAGCATCTTTGACAGTTAATGTTGATGAATGCAATGCTCCCTTTCTTTCTGTGGCCCAAAAATTATTACAGACTGTCAATGTGCAAAGTAACCTTCCGGAGAATTGGTTTTGAGTGATTTTTGCAAAAGAAGATTGTCCGAGTTTAAGAATTTGAGATACCACTTCTTGGCATTCATGAATTTGGCATAATTCTTGAGAAGATGAATAAGAAAGCAGTTGGACATGATGGTATTAACACCTTCATTTTGAAAATTTATATTCCATACATTATTAAATCTCTCACACATATGTAACTTGTGTATCATCAATCACACGTTCCCCGATGAATGGAAAATAGCGAAAGTTATTCTTTTACCAAAAATGAAGACCCCTTTGAATATTGATGATTTTAGACCCATGTCAAATGATACTGCATTGTACAACTGTTCTGTTAGAGTATGGTATGACAGCATGTAACGAATACTTATCCAAGTTGGCAATATCTACACTGTCAGGGGGTATTTGCATATTTGTCTTTTAGGTTTCTACATTGCAAAGTGTGTCCTCTAGAGCGGTGACTTTGTAGGTGGAAATGAATACTTCTTCGATACATTATTTATAGAATGGTATGCTTTGAAATAATAC
>JAWQFJ010025265.1:172500-187500 GCA_034096865.1 Theodoxus fluviatilis
TCCACTCCCAAATCCTGGGCCAGTCTTTTCCCTGCGGACAAGACTGCAGGGAGATGTGACCTCCTCTTCTTCCTTCAGCCTGCATGCCCCTCTGGCCCACTCTGACCCCTGGAAACGGCACTGGGGTCGAGAGAAGGCAGAGTCTGAGACGGGACTCACCTCCGACGAAGAAGTGGTCTGTGGAGATCCATAGCATCCGTCCCTCATTTCCAGCAGCCTCAGCATCTCCAAGCCTCTGAAGGACGCCAGACGACTGTGGACGCTGTCACCGTCCTGAGAGTCCAGCAGCTTGAGCGTCTCCGTCAGCGCCCAGATGTAGTTATAGGCTAGCCGCAGCGTCTCAATCTTGGTCAGCTTGGCATCGTCAGGGAAGGTGGGCAGGGCGCGACGCAGACTGTCCAGAGCGTCGTTGAGGTTGTGCATGCGATGGCGCTCCCTGTCGTTGGCCTTCAGGCGTCTCGTCTTCTTCAACTTCATCACGACTCCGGGGCTCCGGGTTCGATTCCTGGGCCTGCCAGATTTCTTGAGTCGTTTGTGCTGGCGGCGTCTCGTGCCCACGGTTGTTGTCTTCTTCTGATTCTCGTCGCAGTCTTCCCCCGAGCGGCAGGATTCCTCTTCCCAGTCTTTGTCACTGGATGAATTTTCCCTGGGTGACTTAAAGATGTCAGGAAAGGCGTTTCGGAAAGCTTCGGCGAATCCTTCTTCCTGACTAACCCTGGATTTGACCGAGACGAGATTCGAACCCTGGAACGAAGCCTTGCAAGCCATGTCCAGGCCAGGTGTGGGGGTTTTCCCGTTGCGACAGGGGAGGGGTGGGATGGGTGGATGCGACTCAATGAGGTGTGGCGGAGTGGGTTCCCCACAGAAAGACTTGGAGATAAGGGGTGGTTGGGTAAGTGGGTGTGGGGAGGAGCAGAGGCTTTCTGCTCCTCTTAAACTAGATCAGACGGCTCAAGCAGGGTGACTTCCGTGGCTGTATTTATAGCGCCAGTACAGATCGGCCGCTGCCGTGCTTTTGGCTTCACAATGGACTTGCCTCCCCGCTACAGCGCGCTCCCAGCAGCCAATGCGCGGAGGCGCAGCGCGCCCTTTAGAGACAGACTTGCACGCGTTGGGTGGGTCTCCCCCTCCCTCCCTCTTCCCACTCCCACCCCCTCCTTCTCTTCACCCTCTCCCGTCTCCCCTCCTCTCCTACTTCAGTTTACCTGCCCTCCAGACATATCTCGTAGGATTTCGTCAGGCAGAAGCCTTTTAGCCTGACACTGAATACTGGCCTCAAAGAAAATATCTAGCAATATTGCACCGTGGCTACGCCACCTAACAAGGCAGGGCCACGCTCAGTGTTGCGGAAAAGGGGTGGGGAAACAGCGCAAAGCAGCTACACACACAAATCGTACGTTGCTTCTTCAAGGGTAGCGTCACAGTGATTCTCCCCAACACAACACAACACCTTTTTCTGAATTGTGGGTGGGTCCGGTGGCAATAGTAACACTCTCCACGACTCTTTGCCGAGTACATTCAAGTCTCTTTTAGCCTGAGTTTCTTCACTGAGGCAAAGATCAGCGGAGAGATTGTATAGCATTTATAACAAAAGTGTATTCACATCTAAGGAAACATTAAATTTGAAAACTGCAACAGTGCACTCTTCTTCCTGTCTGAAATGTCGGGATAATGATTTTTCTTCCTCTATCCCCTTCGAAGATCTTTATCTTGTCGTTTGTGTGTGTGTTGTTGTTTTTTCAAGCATGCTAGGCACCATTTTTGCTGAGAACTGGATCGCTCCATACCATTTTTGTACTTACCTGTTCACGCAGACAGTAGCTCTTTGTTTCCTCCTATGTCAAATCCCTTTCCTCGCGCTCCTTTGTCTAACTTTCTCTGCAGTTTTCATCTGCATTTCATGGGGAAAGATTCTTGTAAACCAGCTCTGCAGTGCTGGAAAACGCAAAGACTGCAACTGGGTAGAGCATTTGCGCGTTGAAGCGTGCTCTCGCGGGAGAACTCTCGCCGCTTTTAGTTGTCTGTAACGGAGTTACGAGTAACCACAGTTCTAAACAAGTGTGGATGGTTTCATTGAAAAGCTCGTATCTTTGCAGTTTTTCGACATTACCACACACACAAGACACGATCAGTCAGCTGCAGAAAGGTGTGCGAGAGATCGGAATACATATCTAAGGCGTTTTCCTTTGACTTACATGTTTGCATCTCCAACAGAAAACACGTACCCGCAGCACACTCACTCGTTCTCTCTCCCTCTCTACCTTTTTAACAAAGACACATTACAGCGTTTTACCAATTGGTATCCACACGTTTGCTTCAAAAAACATGACGTACTAAAACCTAGCATCTGGATTAAATAATCCCCTTCAATTATTCATATATCAGAGCCCCCTGATCGGCTCAGAGCGAATAAACTCCAAGCGCCTGTGACGTGATCAGCAGCCAGCCAGCGCAGCCACTCTCTGGGCCTGCTAGCCTCGCTTTGTGTGCCAAAGTGCGCATGCGTGCCGTGGTAGAAGAGCGCGGAGTTTAAAACTTTGTCCAAACTTTTCCAGGGCCCAGACGCGGCGCAGAAACTTTATTTCCAGAGCCGTTTCTGCGATTATTATGGGATTTTCTCCTTCCATTTCTACCAAACGTGCATTGCCTGCATGAGTTGACGGTCGGAGAGCACTTTTATCGCAAAAGCGAGCCCGGGGCATGCCAATTTGGAGGAGAAAAACGGAGGGATTTCGAGCTGCACAAGCAAGGATAATGCCCCACCTGGTTTCTCGCCATTTCCTCCTGCACTAATAAAGACCCTCCTTTCATGTCTATTAAACTCTATACTTAATTGGCGGTACTTTAGATGCATTAATCAATGATTTGGCGTTGGGTCGGGCGCCCGTACGTTTTCACCTGTCCTCCGACCCCCCCTCTTTATTGTTCTTTGGCCGCGTGGCCTTCACGAAATTACTATACGAGGATAATTTCCCTACTGTCGCAGACTGCTCTTCGTTGTCCCCTTATTTACAATTCATGTAGGAAATGCTTGTGATAAAAATCAACCAGTTATTTTTCGTTGACAGCCCCCACGTGTCGCCCTCTGCCAACGCAACGACTGCCTGTTTCTGAAGCAGGGCGCTGGTCCTGGCATGTGCAGCTCTGATGGCTGAGTTTTGTAAGGGGTATTTTCGAGAGGGTCCCGCTGTTAGGCGCTGTTTGTTTTCTGAAGATAGGCTTCGACATCTGCCGGCACCACACAAGTCGGGGCAGAGGCCAGACCGTTTTTTGGGTAACCCAGGACAAAGAGCAAGCGGACCCACAGTGATATGCCTCTCCTGACACGCGTCTGGTCGTGCGGTTTATTTTCAGAACTCTGGTTACTCCAGAACAATGTATTCTGGTCGTTTTAGCACAAAATAGCAATCTATAATACAGATGCTTTGCAGGCCTTTCGATTTCATTAAGTCCATATGCCCGTCAACGGCGCTCGTTGCAGGCGCAGACTCCAAATTAATCGAAATGAAGTGTGCTTCCATAAAAGTTGTTAAATGAAAGGAATCCATTTTTGTCCCAGTTTCTGAAGAGGAAAAAAAGGGAGGCAAACTTTTTGGCTTCATAAAAGTTGGAGGTCTTTGTACGAGGGAGCCAGTGCTGTGATCGTATGCCTCTCTCTGCCCTTTTTCATCCATGGAAAAATGGAAGAAAAGCGGAGAAATAAAACACTTTTATGTGGAGGTAACACTGATGTGAGGATCTGACTTTCCGAAGATAAATTAGTCGGTTTCTTTCCATATATTTCCTCTTTTATTCCTTTGTGAAAAGTGGAACAAAAAAGTTTTACATGATCACAGATTTGCACCTGTGGTTGAGAACAAAGCCAAGTTTCAGGCTTTTCCAACGGGGCCACTGCCTCCTCTGTTCTTCCAGTCCTCCTCATCTGCTGGTACAATTTATGGGTTTTCATATTACAACTTATGAAGGAAAAGTACACGGAGGCCATGGTTGAGCAGTATTCTACCAACTGCACATCAACAATCAACCTTCACCCAGACACCCGCAAGGGGAGCGTTCCTATTTTCCATGAGTAATGAAGCCCTTTGATGTCCAAAGGTTTGTTAGATCTGAAAAATCGCCTCCATGTTTGCCAGTTGGGTTGGGTAAATCGCAGAGGCGTGAAGAGTTGCTGAAGAGGCATTGTCTTCCAAGCCAACCTTGGCCAAGGACCTTGCCAACAATGTTGGCTCCTCTCTACCTTTCCTCTCTCTTTGCTTTCCGTGCCTTGCTCTCCTCGAGGGAGTTATTGGTTTTACACCTCACCAGTTTCCTTGCTGGACAAGGATTAGGACCTCGAGCGTCAAAGAGGTTAGGGAGCGACAGAAACATTATGAATGCTAGGGAGCTGAAAGCTGATCACAAGAGTTAGTGTTGTTGCCCACACTAAGTGTCGGTTTCCATTAGTGCTGTGAAGAATGGTTCGTGGTCCGGGTTCACGGAGAAAAGGCGCAGTTGCATCATAGCCTGATCGAACAATATGTTTCTTGGAAGTGAACTGTATTCAAAGCAGAAAAATTGCGATCACTTCACCACACATGTAGGACAGGTGATTATAATGACTGTGTTCAATACTTTTCAGAGTTTTCAAGATAAATGTCAGAAAACATTTCAATCAGTATCTTATATAAGAATGTGCATCCTCACTACAGTTGCATGAACGAAAAGAAAGATAAACACTTGGTGAATATTTACCCTAAAAAGACATTTATCACGACATAAAATCAGATGAGTTGTGTGAGCTACCATGGCGGAGGCACTAAGGAGGCGTCACTTTAGCTCGGAGTGGGTGTCAGTAGGATAAATATCTGACGCAATAAAAGAATAAAGCAACTGAGAATTTGGGTTTTTCACATCACTGGCAACATGAGACTGTGATCGTTGCGGTCTTGGATCATTATTCTATCACGTGACCGCTAGTCAGCCTCGTGCTCAGTCTGCGTTTGTACAGCTCTAGGGGATCCTCGAACTAAACTTCAATGCGTCACCACAACCACTCCCCAATTCACCAACTTGCATCCTGATGAGCTGGAAAGGAATGAATGCCATACAAAAAACATAAAGAGTCCGTTCGTTTTCGTCACTCTCACGGACAGATTCAACCTTTCAAAAGTTACCAGCTCACATATCTCGCTTTCAAGGGGAGGTAACTCCAATTTCTTATCGAACGGGAACCAACACTCACACCCTACAGACTCGACAACGTCACGAGTGAGAAACTATGAAAATGGAAACAAAGAAGCGTACAGCTCAGTGGGTGTTCCTAACACATGGTAAATGCGTGGGAAGGCTGTGAACAAAACTGCTGGGTGGACGAACGCAAATAAACATCATCCGCACAGACGACTGTGACAACACATAGGACCTATCGCCCAAGCAGGTAGAAAACGTCGTCGATGGAGGTTAATTATATTTGTGCTTGCTAGTGTAATTAAAGCAGAAACAATGCAAAGAAGAAAAAGAAGGAGCATAACAGAAAAAACAGGAATCAACAGCAGAAATATGCAAACTCTAGAGGAAGGTAAAGAGGATAGGGAGTAGGTGGGGAAATGGAAAGGGAAGGGAAAACAGGAGGAGTGGAAGCAGGGGGAGGTAAAGGGTAGTGAAAAGAGGAAGAGGAGAAGGAGAAGGAGGAGGAGGAGGAGGAGGAGGAGGAGGAGGAGGAGGAGAAGGAGGAGGAGGAGGAGGAGGAGAAGGAGGAGGAGGAGGAGGAGGAGGAGGAGGAGGAGGAGGAGGAGGAGGAGGAGGAGGAGGAGGAGGAGGAGGAGGAGCAAGAGCAGGAGGAAAAGGAGGGGGAGGAGGAGGAGGAGGAGGAGGAGGAGGAGGAGGAGGAGGAGGAGGAGGAGGAGGAGGAGGAGGAGGAGGAGGAGGAGCAGGAGCAGGAGCAGGAGGAAGAGAAGGAAGAGGAGGAGGAGGAGGAGGAGGAGGAGGAGGAGGAGGAGGAGGAGCAAGAGCAGGAGGAGGAGGAGGGGGAGGAGGAGGAGGAGGAGGAGGAGGAGGAGGAGGAGGAGGAGGAGGAGGAGGAGGAGGAGGAGGAGGAGGAGCAAGAGCAGGAGGAGGAGGAGGAGGAGGAGGAGGAGGAGGAGGAGGAGGAGGAGGAGGAGGAGGAGGAGGAGGAGGAGGAGGAGGAAGAGGAGGAGGAGAAGCAGAAGCAGAAGCAGGAGCAGGAGCAGGAGGAGAAGCAGGAGCAGGAGGAAGAAGAACAGAAGCAGGAAGATGATGATGAACAGTAGGAGGGGCAGGAGGAGGAGCAGACGCAGAAGAAGGAACAGAACTAGGAGGAGGAGGAGGAGGAGGAGGAGGAGGAGGAGCAGGAGCAGGAGCAGGAGCAGGAGGATGAGCAGGAGCAGAAGGAGGAGCAGGAGGAGGAGCAGGAGCAGGAGGAGAAGCAGGAGGAGGAGGAGCAGCAGGAGGAGGCACAGGCTGAGGAGGAGCAGGAGAAAGAGGAGCAGGAGGAAGAGGAGCAGGAGGAAGAGGAGCAGGAGGTAGAGCAGGAGAAGGAGCAGGAGGCACAGGATGAGGAGGAGCAGGAGGAGGAGCAGGGGGTGGAGCAGGAGGAGGAGCGGAAGGAACACGGGCACTAGCACCAAGAGCAAGAGGAGGAGCAAGTGTTGGATCCCAAAGACGAGAAAAGAGAGGGGAAGATAGTAGAAAGAATATAGGCGCAGGTGTAGCATGAAAAAGAGCAGAAAGCGGAGAAAGATGGACGGAGTGAAGCCAACACAAAGACGAGAGGAGTGAAAGCATGAGCGACCATAGGTTCGGAGAGAAGCAAAGGTAGTAAGGAAATAAAAATCAAGAGGAGCATAGGTGATGACCAGACGCTGGCAGATGCAGAGAATTGTGGTAATCAACACAGGGCATACAGGCCACACAAGTCAATTAGGAAATTGATGCTCTTGTATCACATAAATTACCTTTGAAGCGGAAACGATAGTAGGACAGACACACACACACAGAGACACAGAGAGAGAGAGAGAGAGAGACAGACAGACAGACAGACAGACAGACAGACAGACAGACAGACAGACAGACAGACAGACAGACAGACAGACACACACATACACACACACACACAGACACACACAGACACACACAGACACACACACAGACACACACACACACACACAGACATACACACAGACACACAGACACAGACATACACACACACATACACACACAGACACACACACACAGAGACAAACACACACACTCACACAGACACAAACACACATACACAGACACACATACACAGATACACAGACACACACACACACACACACACACACACACACACAGACAGACAGACAGACAGAGAAGGGGGGGGGGGGGGAAGCAGGGGCTAGAACACAGGCAAAGAAATGGGGGAAACATGCAGGAGTCGCAACAAAACATGGATCGGGCACAGATGCAAAAAGAGGTTGCTGAATCAGAAAGAATAAATGAACAGGATACACGAAAACAACGAAAAAGCAGAACACGCGTTGATGAGGATAAGTGGAAGTTAAAACATCTAGGAGCCACAGATGAACACAAGCAACAGAAAAAGGCTTAAGGAGATGAAAACTAAAAACGCTCAGCCGCCAATAACCAACAGCCTCTTCATTAACGCAGAAAAAGGTGTGGTTTTTTTCCCCACTATCATTTCGTTTGCATGTTTCGGGGAAATAAAGACATTTGCGTTGGTATGTTTTGGACCTTCTTCTTTTCAGCAGTTCGTTATTATTAGTTACTAATTAAATGGTTAATGTTGAAAAACCCTAAGATGTATGTTAAGAGAACACTTTGTCTCTTGGGTCACTGGATACCATACATTTTCACGGTAATTTCCGAGCGTGCGCGCACGTACGCACACACACACACGATTGCAACTACATGTGCATGCACATACCCTCAAATGCGCGCATGTGTGTGCACTCAGATGTACACACCCGTTTAAGTAAGCACAAGCATGCATGAGCGAAAGCACTCACACACGCACGCAAGTAGGCGCTAGCAGAAACTTGCATGTGCATGTGTACACGTGTACGCACGTGTACACTAAAAAAAATACAGTGCGCTCGCATGAAGATTTACACGTGTACACGTACATTTAGATTACCGCACGTATTTACTCACAGGTACACATCTGGACAAACCTGCCACGACGCAAAAGCAAGGGCAATCGAGACGGTGCGTTCGTACTCTGACAAGTCACGGTGAGTTTCGTCATCAATTGACCCAGCCCTCACAGGATGATTGGCTGTAAAACATCATTCATCCACTCCTTCATTCATTCAGTTATTCATTCATTCATTTATTCATTCATCCATTCATTCATTCATTCATTCATTATATCATATCCTTCCATTAACATGTAAATAATTACAGGGGAGAGAGAGAGAGAGAGAGAGAGAGAGAGAGAGAGAGAGAGAGAGAGAGGTGAAATGATCTAAAGAGATGTGATCTAAAGAGATGTGATCTAAAGAGATGAGAGAGAAAGTGAGAGAGAGAGAGATAGAGAGAGAGATAGAGAGAGAGAGAGAGAGAGAGAGAGAGAGAGAGAGAGGGGGGGTGGAGGGAGAGAGAGTGTTATAACAGAGAACCCCTGGAGAATGGACGATAAGTTCAAGTGTATCCTCTTCAAATAAAGTAATACTTCTTCTATTCATTCGTTCATTAATTCATTAATTCATTCATTCATTCATTTATTCATTCATTTTCCTTTCCCAATCCCGCTGTGGGATGGGAGTAAGAAAGATCCACCACGTCTCCCCACACAGTTCGCTAGCGGCGAATAAGCAGGGACAGTGTGATTTCCCTCGCTCTCGTGCTAATTCTGATGTTTCGTGATGAATGGCCTCACATAGCCTACAGAGGCTGATAGGCCGTAAAACTCCATCCATCAAGCCATCCATCCGTTAAAACTTCACTCATTCATTCACTTCCTATTCATTCGTTTATTCGTTGGTTTGTTCATTCATTCATTCATTCATTCATTCATTCATTCATTCATTCATTCATTCATTCATTCATTCATACGCTTGCACGCTGAAACATTCGAGTGTACTTGTGTATACTCACGACTAAGATAATGGTGCTGCTACTGCTGCTGCTGCTGCTGCTGCTGATGATGATGATGATGATGATCATGATGATGATAATGACGACTACGCTATATGCGCTTCTGTTTAGCAAGCAGTTTTCCACAAAAATGCGACGATGATGTATGTCATTTCCCCATACACTACAGAAAATGAATAGCTGAACATGTGTTGATCTTAAGAACACTTTTCAAACATCATAAGGGTCTTACATGAGAACATGAGATGTCAATATATCGCACAGTACTTAAGTGACAACGTAAAGAGGATATGTACTATCCTAGAGAAAGTATGCAATGTAAATATATCAAGGAATGTCGCTATGTACATGCACATTTACTATGCTTTTGAATTGAAATAAAAGATAACGACGGGTGTTAATTAGTGCAAATTCCAGTTCTGACTCGTTTGTAGGTGGCATGTAATCCATCGTATGAAATTTCATGTACTCCAGTCTGCAACTGAATCACGTACAATCAGTCCGATAGGACCTTGATAGATATTATGTACCTGAATTTTATATTTGTCAACGCTTGTTCTTCGATAATTTATTTTCTCTCTTCTTCTTTGGTACATGTGTGTGTGTTAAACCACAAGCTTTGTATGGGTTGTCAGCCTTTCAATATACCAGTTCAGTTCTCTTTCTCTCTCTCTCTCTCTCTCTCTCTCTCTTTCTCTCTTTCTCTCTCTCTCCCCTTCCCCCCCCCCTCTCTCTCTCTCTCTTTCTCTCTCTCTCCCCTCCCCCCGCCTCTCTCTCTCTCTCTCTCTCTCTCTCTCTCTCTGCATTGCGGCCTCCACACAACCACCGCCAAGACAGCCAGCAGGGATGACTGATCTCTCCTGGAGTCATTTTTTTCTCTCTACAGGCGTTAACAGATGTGCTGACGACACAACACGTCATGTAGGAGCCCTGGGTGATGAAGGTGACCCTCCAGCTCAGGACCCCCTCTCGAATTCGGGGTGTGGGGGTGGGAGGTGGGAGTGGGAGTGGGAATGTGGGGCTGGGTGGGGTGGGAGAAGAGGGGGGTGTACGGTGCATATGTGGGAGGGAATGAGGGGTTGTAAGGGTTGCCGAGTTTGATGGAGGAGCTGGCACCCTAGGGGCCATATGGTCCGTGAGGCTATGCAGAGGCAAGCCCTATGGGAACAATAGAGCTATGGTGGTCTTGGGGTGAGGGGAAACAAGCTCGGGTTTCGAGGCGTGCGTGTGTGTGTGTGTGTGTGTGTGTGTGTGTGTGTGTGTGTGTGTGTGTATGTTTGTGTGTGTGTTTGTGTGTCTGTGTGTGTTTTTTTGTGTGTGTATGTGTGTTTGTGTATGTGTGCTTGTGTTTGTGTTTGTGTATGTGTGCTTGTGTTTGTGTGTGTGTGTGAGTCAAGCACTGTGCGGATTATCTGCCTATCATTGTGTTTGTCGTCAGGTGTCAGCGAAGGACTTGATCGAGCGGCCCAGTGATCAGGGGGTAAAGTGTAAAGCGGTTTGAGACCCAGACATGGGTGATGAGCGCTATGTAAAACTTACCTTTGCCTTCATGTTTCTGTTGATGACCACCAGCCGTAGGTGCTGCTCGCTCATGTCCCTGAATCGCAGCTGTATCTATGCTAGTGTCTTCTATGAGTCCACCTCCCTTGCATAACAAGCGAGCAAAGCATGAAGTGGCATCGAAGCATTTCTACGCTATTTCTCAGTGATGGCTCCACGCTCGCCTTTAGCGACCGGCGTTACCTTGTGACTGCTGTAGACACTGAAGAACGACGCTGAGGGAGCAAAAGATGTGTACGTGTTGTTTTCCACAGGTTGGTGATCCTTGTGACTTCTCGGAAGGCACTTTCTCCTTCACATAACCTTATACGCTCTACTTCCCCTACCTTCGCGTTCCCGCAGAGCAGACACATTACTTCCCCCACATCGACCGCAGGCGAACGTCCAACTACGCTGAGGAACCTTTTTTGTTTGTTTTTTAAGATCGAGATTTGGCGTAGTGGCTCCACCTGGTGGCAGTTGTGCTAGACGATTAGGTGCCGTGGGTCAGTCTCAGCTCGGGACGACTTGACTGCACTTATCCATCATTACAATCTGCACATATCTGCGTCCCCTTAATAATGGAGCGTTCACACGACCCTTTTCATGTGTATCTTTACTACAATGAACTCGTGGTAAATTTGTCCACCGCGAAAAGCGATATATCTCGTTCGACTAAATATAGATCATGAGAAAACACACGATTTCCCCTCGGAAATGCCATCGACCAGATTCACGTGCAAGCACGTGTGAGTGGATCTATAGGCTTACACACACGCACTCGAACAAAATGAAGACACAGTCAGGAGTGCAAATGGACATACACAAAAACGTGCGATACTCTTATACACACACACACACACACACACACACACACACGCACGCACACACACACACACACACACATAAGCACGTGGTTACACTCGGATTCACATTTAAATGTGTCTGTGTACTTGGGCACTCACTCACTGACTCTCTCTCTCTCTCTCTCTCTCTCTCTCTCTCTCTCTCTCTATCTCATTTTCTCATTTTTTTCTCGAGGGACTGTCCTTTTTGTTGGGAAACAGAGGATGAATGTCACTTTTTGTTATACTGCCATACATACAACGACCTTAGAAAAAAGTATATCCTCAAGCATGTACAGAAATTTAGAAATGGAAGTGTGGCAAAACTGATGGACGGATGTAACATAAGTAAAACGCGTGACGTAGCAATGTACATATATTATGCATACAAATTACGCTTCGAAAAACTAGAGCAGCCTCCTAGTAGAGAAAGTGTGGGCAATGAACATGAAGCAGAGTTGAAATGATCTAGTGTGATCAAATACTTTAAAACTTTATTATTTTATTTATTTCCTCCTTTTTCTCGTAGTTTCGCATGAGATGTGTTATAGAGCCTGCAATTTCTTAACGGCTGTGTATTTTATGAAAATTTAGTCATAAGATTGTTACTTACATCAGAGTTGGCATAACATAGACAAAGTACAGAAGAATCGTGTGAAAGAAACATGGTCAAAGCTTATTTTAAAACATGTAAGAGAACGTACATTTTATGTTTTTCTGTTATCTGTACAGTTGGCACCGTATACCCAATACCAAGTTTGTAATTCGTATGAAGTATCTTATTCATAATATGGAATTTTAGCCATACCCTGGCTGGGCATGACAAAGACGATGTACCTAAATACACTTTGGCTTATGATGTTTATAATCAGCCATTTAAACTTGTAACGATGACGCTGTCATCCACTTTTCGTTTTGCTAAATGGTACAAGAAGTATGCCTTTTTTACTGTTTTGGTTTTAAGTATGTACATACAATGTCAGTTTTCTTTCTTTGTTTATTTGATGGGTCGTCGGCCTCAATAAAGAAATCAATCTCTCTCTCTCTCTCTCTCTCTCTCTCTCTCTCACACACACACACACACACACACACACACACACACACACACAACTCTACTCCCTGAGGAATAAGTATTCCAACCCAACCCGAGACTGGCTCACAGCCGCATGCACAGGTCAATCGAACTGCAGTGCGTCTTTGCTGTCATCACAGGTGCTCGGTTTTACCTCTGGGTGGGGAGAAACAATGTGAATCAAACAATTCTGGGGTCCGCACAGCTTACAATGCTGCACCCTCTAGCCACAAGCGACTGTGGGTCAACGCACTGACCACTCGGCCACAGAGCCTCATGAGAGACTGTCGCGCAGGACATGGATACCTGGAGACAAGGTGTGCCAAGTGCACTGACCAGACATGAGGAGAGGCAGCTGATGCTGGCAATGGAGAGGCGGGCACACGAGCAGACCTGGCTGCAAGGGCAAAGGTCACTCACAAAATGCATCTGTGTGGGCTGCGGAAGGGCTTGCCATTGCCGGCTACAGGAGACACTGTTCTGAGGCCCTTAAATGATCCATGGTTCTTCAGAAATCCAGAGGACTGATGACGATGACGACGATGATGATGACGACGACGACGATAATGATGATGATGATAATGAGAGCTGGGGTAGTAAAAGACCATTTTTATCCTTGTACGCGATTTCGGTTCTAGGATGATTTGATGACGATGTCTTTTACGACGATGGGAACACTCAAATTATATTAGCCATCCTGTTATAGAGTATTTCAGCAGTTAATTATATCGTTAGATATTTCATTTTGTGTTCCTCTATCCGTCAACCATAGGCATTTTATTCAAGAGTAGCTTTATTTGTTGTACATAAATATATTGATTGTCGATTCCTATGCACTCTCCCTCTCTCTCTCTCTCTCTCTCTCTCTCTCTCTCTCTCTCTCTCTCTCTCTCTCTCTCCCTCTCTCCCTCCCTCCCCCTCTCCCCCTCTCCCTCCCTCCCTCTCTCCCTCCCTCCCTCTCTCCCTCCCTCCCTCCCTCTCTCTCCCTTCCTCTCTCCCCCCTGTTCCTCCCCTCTCTCCACCCCCTCTCTCTCTCTCTCCTCTCTCTCTCTCTCTCTCTCTCTCTCTCTCTCTCTCTCTCTCTCTCTCCTCTCTCCCTCTCCCCCCCTCCCTCTCTCCCTCCCTCCCTCCCTCTCTCTCCCTCTCTCCCCCCTCCTCCCCCCCCCTCTCTCTCTCTCTCTCTCTCTCTCTCCCTCTCTCCCTCTCTCCCTCTCTCCCCCTCCCTCCCTCTCTCTCTCCCTCTCTCGTTTTATATATTTGATAAATGCTCGAGCCTTGCACGAATTGACAAAGTTGTTCGAAAAAGAAATCCCTCAAAATGAAATGAGTTTTATTGCCCGAAGAATAACAGGAGGCTTGGTGCCCGAAAATAAGTTGGGTTTTTTTGTGTGACAGTGCGTGAGAAACAAAGCTAAAATCGGCAGCAAAGGCTGAGAAAAGTCATCACAGAACTATGTTACATAATGGCTTTCCTGAACTTTACATTCCTGTTAAATATCAAAGAAGATTTTTTTTCAATGAACATGCTATTTCCCTGAAATATGCATGAATAAATAAGTAATGTAATTTCATGTTGTCATTTTTCAAACTTTAGCCTCATTTCCTCAAGCATAATCACATTTCAAACATCGTTCAGGGATAACAGAAGGAACGAGCGAGAGTCGATGGCGCAGGGAAAAAAGCGGAAGTTGGTTGTGATACGATGCCGCTAGTATATTCGTGAAGGAGGTGAGGTAGAGTAGGCGGGAACAGTGTATGAACAGATGCTTGGAGTGTGGGGTGAAATTCTGACCCCCCATGATCCACTACGAAATGAGCATTGTATAACGGATATTGTGTGTAAAAGAAATTTGACTTTCTCACCGGATTTACCTCCCAAACACTAACATTTCATTTGGATTATATCTTGCCTTCGGAGACAAAACTGAGCTCACCGTCTTCTCCATCATGCCAGTGATGAGTGAACTGTTATCCAGCAAGGATTCGACAGACGGTAGAGCACCACCACAGCGACTGAAGTATAAAAAAGATGATCTTCTAGCATTGAGATCTCTCAATGCAATACCTACCGCTTCTGCTCAAGAAACAGTGAAATTGTTGGGCATCCATCCTACCAAGCGGAAGAGAGGAAAACGAGGTGGGAGGCGCAAACAGAGACGGATCAAGGTAATAACAAATGTTTTTCAATCTCCAATCCTATTGCGATTGAAAACTTGTGTCAACCAGGGCCCGTATTCACAACGGCGATTTATCAGCAATTTATTTTAACTCCGATTTATCTCTAAACTCAGACGATTCCAACTGCCTGCTCCGCTCTCCCTTGGCTGGAAACCAGTATATATAGCAAAGCGCAACCTAGGATCCTCTGACGAGCGTACCTTATCTAACCGATCAAGATAACGCGGGGCTAGGGGATAAATTGAGTGTTAAAAAGATAAATCGCCG
>JAWQFJ010025265.1:197500-205000 GCA_034096865.1 Theodoxus fluviatilis
AAAGCCAATGCTTACCAAGGTAGTTCCTCCTTCCACAAGAAGCACACACATAAATCCGACTCAGCCAACCCTCTGTATCCTCAGTGTTTGGAGCGCATGAGGTTCCAACCTCAGGCCTCCCGGTCTCAGCAGCGTCTCTGGTAATCCGGATGAGAACAGTCCTCTCACCCCCCCCCTCAGTAGGTGGCTCCGGCACCCGAGCTCCTCCCAGCAGGTGGTCCCCAGTAGGTCGAGTCACTCCGGCGACTCGAGGATCTCCCCAGTAGACAAGCGTCAGATGTCCGGCGATGGCGGCGGCGGCAGCTGGTCCAGGGATGATCTGCCCGCCCCAACCCTAGACAACAGCTTTGCTCACTAGACCTGTGACTACTCTGGCGAGTCACGCTATTGCACTGCACGGTGCGTTACAAGAGAAAGCGAGGAAAATATTCTATGGGCAGAGCGTCTATCTAGTGACCTTGACCCCTCCCAACATTCCTGACCTCTATTATGCGGTCATAGGCGCGTGCCTACCGCGTCCACACGCCTAGCGTGTTACGCGTCAACCTACGCGTATAGGTGAGGACTAATTCCCTTACAGGGCACATCAGAGAATTATAGACTGCTCCATAGCATCTTTTACGTTTACTCCTGAGTCCTGACAAGCAGCTTCTGCTCAGCGACACATAGCACGTAAGTCCCACCTCTAGTACTCTGTACTCGTTTGCTTCCCAGAAGACAATACAGATACGACAGAAGGATAGTACCCACTACAGATCCCTCTCATAATTCCTATCACTCTCACAGACGTGATAACCATGGAATTAAACTGACGAAAGAATAAGCCCCTTAGGCCCTCTAAGAAACGAATGAACGAATCTAGGAGTGAATGAACGAATGAATTGAATCTGGAAGAGACAAAGGCATGTGTCACACACTGTAACCACAATCGGCCTCCTCTCACTCATCATTCATTCAGCGGCATGGCCCAGAATCGAGAATGATGAAAAACACGCCCTAACATGGCGTTATTCAGAGAAACCCATTTGTCTTTTTACCCCCCATTGTTTTAGAGCGGCGTAATCCCCTTTTCCCACACCCTTTCCACAGGATAACTCGATGGCGAAACAAGAGATAGGTTTTTCCCGCCCAACTCCCATTCAACGGTCCAACATCATGGCGTTTCCCCTCCCAATTAATTCCAATTAATTTTACGACCCAAACTGAACATACCTCATACAGATTCTTGAAAACGACGGTCGTCACCCTCCTGTGGTGCCCACAGCGACTAGGTGTTAGCACACGCATGAGGCGGCATGCCTACATACGTGCCTATAGCGGAGCGCGCTAACGACACATCTGCTCACTCAAGCAGCAAGCGGTGAAGTGAACTCCAGAAGGCGCCAAAACGATCAACGGCCAGCGTCCCCGATCTCATTAGCCAATGAAATCATTCGATACCTCCAATCACGAGGTCACAGGCACGCGGACTAACACGTGCGGGGACAAAGTCCACGGAACTCATCCCCGTGACTTTAGGAAAAGAACATTCTATCACCCCCCTGTCCAACGGTGAAACCACCCCCCGCCCTCCAGACGGGTAGTAACAAGCCGTGCCCTCCGACATTAGTTACTAAAAATAACGCCCAGCGTCCGTCCCTAACGTACCAGTTAAAGACAATTGAACAGTTTATGATTTCTTTATTCTTTCCTTTCCCTTCCCTTGCGCAATCTTGCGACAAGTCCTCCCCGCTAAGATAAGACTACGTCTTGACAGAATCACTTCCTGACTCACAGGCACGACTCAGATAGTCGGCACCCACTTTTTGACTTCCGGGTATCACTTTCACGGTGAAGTTGTAGAGTTGGAGCAACAAGCTCCACCTCATGAGTCTGCTATTTGCGACTTTGGCTGTCTGCAAATATCTCAAAGGTTTGTGGTCAGTCTCCAGGACAAATTCCCGTCCATACAGGAACGGTTGAAACTTGTGAGTGGCCCACACGATGGCCAAGCACTCACGTTCGATTGTCGAGTATCTGCTCTCCGCGCTCGACAGTTTCCGGCTCGCATAAGCCACGGGGTGAAGCACTCCCCCTTTGTCCTGTAATAACACGGCGCCTAACCCATAGTCAGACGCGTCCGTTCGCAGCGTGAACGGCGCGGACAGGTCCGGCAGCTGCAAGACGGGCTTGGCGACAAGTCGCGCCTTCAGTGCACGGAACGCGGTCTCGCATGCGGGTGTCCACTCCACTACATTGGGTGCACCCTTCTTGGTGAGGTTGGAAAGGGGGAGGGTGATTGCCGAAAAGTTGGGCATAAACTTTCGATAGTAGCCCGCCAACCCTAGGAAGGCCCGGGCTTGCTTCTTTGTCCTCGGCACTGGTGCCTCCTCCACCTTCCTCACTTTGTCCTCCTCAGGTAGGACTTCCCCCTCCCGTACCACGTGACCTAGGAAACTCAATTCCGTGAAGCCGACGCAGCACTTGGTAGGACGGGCGGACAAGTTCGCTTGCCTGAGGCGTTTCAGAACAGCCTCCAAGGCTTCCAAGTGTTCTGGCCAAGTCCTCGTCGCTATGAGAATGTCGTCCATGAAGTTGAACACATCACTCCTACCCAGCGGCTCTAGCAGCGCCCGCATCATGCGCGAGAAGACCGCAACAGCGTTTCTCAGGCCAAACGGCATGACGCGAAACTGGAACTGCCCCGCGGGCGTGGTGAAAGCTGTCATAGGACGCACGTCCTCATGGACAGGTATTTGCCAATATCCCTTTGACAGGTCTATCTTGGTGAAATATTTCGCGTGCCCTAGCTGCGCGAAAAGACCTTCCACGTCCGGAAGTGGCTCAGCGTCAAACACTGTGACGTCATTCAGAGCACGGTAGTCCACACAGAAGCGGTACTGATCATCTTTCTTCCGAACTAAGACAACGGGAGCGTTGTACGGAGAGGCGGCTGGCTCGATCACTCCGAGTTCCAGCATTGCCTTGACTTCTTCTCTCACCGCCTCCACCTTGGCGTAAGGGAGGGGGTACTGCTTGACGCGCACGGGCTTGGCTGACTCCACCGTCATGTCATAGGTGGCAAGGTCGGTCAGGAGAGGGAGGCCAGTCAGTACTGCCTCGTACTTCTCCGCTATGGCCAACACTTGCCCTCTCTGACTGTCGGTCAATTGAGGGCCGAGCACAACGTCGCGGGCAGATTCCTCCCCAGTCAAGCATGGCAGGGGTAGTTCACGGTCAGGCGGAGCCATCTGCCCATTCTCCTCGATCACCGCCACGGCGATCGCAGGAGTTGAGTCAGCTGACTCGCTCTCGGGTTGCCTCTCGCGATAAAGCTTCAGCAGGTTTGCGTGAAACAGGCGTTCACGTCCAAACATCTGAATGCGATAATCGGATTCTCCCTTTCTTTCTAAGACATCGAATGGGCCCTGCCAGCATAGCTGGAGTTTGTTGTGTCTTTGAGGCAACAGTAACAGGACCTTTTCACCCGGGTGAAACAGGCGTGTGACTGCCTTGCGGTCAAACACTGCCGCGTGCCTCTGAGTAGCGACCGACAACTTCTCCCTCGCTAGCTTGCACGTTTCCTCAATCCGATTCCTGAGGTCGACCACGTATTCTGACGTAGTTCGCACCTCTTCAGTCGTCCCCTCCTCAGTCCACAGACTTCGGAGCACGGACATGGGTCCTCGGACAGTTCGCCCATAGAGCAACTCAAATGGGGAAAAGCCTAGACTTTCCTGGGGGACCTCGCGGTAGGCGAAGAGTAGGGCAGGGATGTAGCGGTCCCATTGCTTGGGCTTTTCCTGTGCTAGTTTCCGAAGCATTGTCTTCAAGGTCCCGTTATACCTCTCCACCAAACCGTTCCCCTGAGCGTGATAGGGAGTCGTTGCCAAGCCCTTGATGGCTAGCAGACGCTCGACTTCTCTCATCACCTCGCTCATGAATTGCGTACCTCTGTCAGTGAGGATTTCGGACGGTATCCCCACCCTCGCCCACACCTGCCACATGGCCTCAGCCACTGTGACCGCATCGATCGTCTTGAGTGGTATGGCCTCTGGGTAGCGGGTGGCATAATCTACCAACACCAGAATGTACCGATTCCCTGCGTCTGATGCAGGCGAAATAGGACCAACCAGATCGATGGCTACTCGTTCGAAAGGCGTGTCGATGAGCGGCATACGTCCCACGGGGACCTTTCGAGGTTTGGGAGAAACTCTCTGGCATTGATCGCACGATGAGACGAATCTGCGAGTATCAGGACACATGCCTGGCCAGAAGAATTGCTTCCAGACGCGCTCCTGGGTGCGCTGGACTCCCATGTGTCCCGCCATCGGTGGTTCATGGGCCAGTTTCAGGACACCCTGCCTCAGCAGGCGAGGGACAACAACTTGGGTGTACGTGACACCTTTACTCCTGAACTCCCTATAGAGGATTCCTTTCTTCCACGAGAAGGATATCTCTCCTGAATTTTTCGTGCACCACACTTTCTTCTCTCCCGCGGCTTCACGGCAACGCCTAAGTGATGGGTCTCCCTGCTGCAGTTCACGCAGCCTCTCGGGAGTTACTTCCCCCAACCCTGCCGGTACCACTCGCAGCTGCGATGGTTTCTTTCTCTTCTCGGCAGATGCTTGCGCGCGCGTGATCGCGGACACAGTCTTTGGTAAAGCATATACTGGAAGAATGCTCTGATCGCCCAGCCGGGCATGATTTCCTACAATGAAATCAGCTACTGGTGACTGCATCACCACAGCTTCTACCTTCCCAACAAGGAAAGGGCAGTCTACACTGACAGCGGCAACTGGGTACTTGCGCTTCACGTGAGACTCAGCCATGCATACCTCCAACTTTTGACCGGTATACTGGCTTGGTGAGACGAGGGAGCGTCTCACCACACACACTTGTGATCCGGTGTCCCGCAATCCCTGTACGGCGACACCATCTATCACTACAAGGCATCTGGGATCATAGCCCTGGCGGCTACACGGCGAACACAGTGTCGGGACGGAGACAAACGAAGGGGCCTGCGATGGCTCGCGCGAAACTGCTCCGGCAGATTTCGTTCCCTGAGTGCAATCCCTGGCGAAATGCTTTTGCGACCCGCAGTTGTAACAACCCTGGTTACCCTTTGCTCCCCTTGCTCCCTTAAGACTCCCCTGGAATTTCCCTTTCATAGGACCTTTCCCCCCGGGGTTCCCTCCCTTGAACTTGTTCCCATTTCCATTCCCTGGTTTCCCACCTTGTGTTTTCCCAGACTGAGAAAAATGCTTACGGCCCTCCCCGTGAGCTTCGAAGTAGATCTCCGCAGACTTGACTGCTTCATCTAACGTTTGCGGCCTTTTCTCCCTTACATAGGCTGACATTTCTGGAGATAGAGCTAGCAGAAATTGCTCTAAGAGAAGTAGGTGTCTCAACTCCCCGATTTCGGATAACTCATGCCACTTGGCTAAGTTTTCAGCGACCCGCGCCCCAAACTGAGTGTAGGTTTCATTCTCCCTCCTTCTACACCCCCGGAACCGCTGCCTGTATGTTTCAGCTGTCAGCTGATACCGTCTCAACAGCGCAGCCTTCAGTCCCTGGTAGTTTTCCGCGGTCCCATCATCGAGCGAGTTATATAACTCCGCGGCCTTCCCAGTCAAGCAAGTCGATACGCGGATAGCCCAAGTACTTTCCTCCCACTTCTTGAGAGTTGCTATGCGTTCGAACCTTTTTAACCACGAAGCTATCTCTTCTCTGGCTTCGTCGAACAGAGGAATGGACGCTCGGAACGACCGATCCCCCTGATCGTCATCCGCTCCCTCATTCACGCTTGGATGCACACGCTCATTCTGAACTCTACGCTCAGATTCCTGGATCATGAGCTGCTTCCTAAGCTCGTGTTCCTCTCGTTCTCGGACAAGCCTTTCATGCTCTCTCTTTCGCTTCTCTTCCATCTCCTCTTGCTCTCGCTTTCGCCTCTCTTCCATCTCTTCTAATTCTCTATTGAGCCTCTCTTGCTCTCGCTCAAGTTCTTCTTTCTCTCTCTCGAGCTTCCTGATTCTTTCATCCTCTAATTCCTGTTGCTCTCTCTCGAGTCTTTCTTTCTCTCTTTTCTTCTCATCTCGGG
Organism: Theodoxus fluviatilis; assembly: GCA_034096865.1. NCBI lineage: Eukaryota > Metazoa > Mollusca > Gastropoda > Cycloneritida > Neritidae > Theodoxus > Theodoxus fluviatilis. The sequence continues at coordinate 203,583 of JAWQFJ010025265.1, forward strand.
ATTTCTCTCGTTCTCTCTTTCGTCTCTCTTCCATCTCTTTCAGTTCTCCTTCGAGCTTCAGTCTCTCCATCTCTAGCTTCGCTGACTCAGCTTCTTCCCTGGTCATCCGCTCAGCTACGAATTCTGGTATCATAGAAGTCTCGACCCCCAACTCTATAGCGAAAGCGCGCCACCGCGCTATCCTATCGCTTCTAGATTCAGTGTTGGGTTCCATGGCGGTGCTTTCCCTAGCTGGCCGCCTTGCGCGCAATTCCATAAGAGAAACTAGAAACACAAATGCTCTCTCTCCTACAAGATGAGACGCCCCTGGAAATTGGTCTATTTTACCAACAGGCTGTTGGCACAGTATAAAGAATTACTCTGACAGTCCAGCCGGTACTGCCCTTCTCTATGGTCTGACGCCCAACCCCCGCCAGGAATGAAGTTTCCCCCCTCAATTCGCGCAAAGATACAAATGAGAACCTGAAACTACAAGATTATAGTACAAACACCACTGTAGCTATAATTGAAGAGATACTACTCAACAGAACAAACAAGTGAGCAACAAATTTCACGAGGCAAAGTCATCAGGCAGAGCTAGTCATCCTGAAATGCATGAGCAAGCGACAACAAAATTCAAACAACTCCTCAGTGTCTAGGTTGCAGAGACATGGCAACTTGACAAAACTGATAATTAATTCTCTAATTAACTAGAAGACATCCTGGCAGGCTCGCCACTTGTGACGTATTGGTTGGTGTGTGTATGAATAATCTTTATCACCATAGACTATCATAGACTACTATCCACAAGGTTTTCATCCAAAACCCAGTCACCATGTTTCTGCAACTATAAATAATATAAAAAGGGGAGAAACAACAACAAAAATAGACAACTGAGGAGCAAATTCAATTTCAATGATAAGTTTAATCAATAACACAGTCAAAAGAAAAGCCCAACCCAAAAATATGGCCACCCCAAAACAATAACACACTCCGGACTTCACACGAGCCCAATGTAAACACTCGCTCGCCCCAAGCGGGCAGGGTTTTACCGGCTTCTCAGAAGCGGCTCGGGCTCGGCCAATCACAGCAGCCGCTGAGGCTGACCTGAGCTCCGAGCCATAATTAGCATACAATAACAGCACGCTGTCCTGCTTATGAATGGGTTCACTCTAACAGTGAAGGAAAAAGACTTTCTCGCTCCGTTAGCACGGTAACGGCAGTGAGAAGACAAAGTGACAACCAGTATAACTCAATTCTCCTGACAACGAATTAGTTCATGCGTACAGTGGCTCAAGCTCCAATCGTACCCTCTTGCAGCAAGGCGGGGATAGCGTCTCTACTAAACCTTCTGCTCAGGCTTACTCGGATAGCGTCTCTGAAACTGTCCAGATTGGTTTGACAACCACTTACTACTGGCACTTTTAGCAACACTAGGA
>JAWQFJ010025265.1:210000-228578 GCA_034096865.1 Theodoxus fluviatilis
AGTAAGTCTTCCGTGTTCTTGTTGCTATTGTACTTGTTTCTGTTGCTGTTGCTGCTACAATCACTGCTTTTGTTGCTGCTACTGTTGCTGTTGCTGCTTTGAACTCACAGATTCACAAAATAGATGTGGAATGGCTTTTGCCCGTACATCATTCTGTCGGTGTTATGTAAGATGCTAATTTACCAGGGCCTTTATATTACCCTCAGAACAGAAATCTTCCCAAGACAGTCGATCCACCCATGCAAAATGACGCAAGGTAGCGTACCAAGGAATTTCGTCCATAAGCAGATAACGGCGCATCTGCAAGTGATGTATTGTAGTTTTAAAACATTTACTACACTATTTTCTTCAGATGGAGTAAACAGATCAGTGAGTAAACATTTGAGCAACATATTGTCTTTGACTATAAAAACTAATGCCTTCACGTAGCAATGCAGTCTTTCCTCTTGTTTATGGTTCAACACCATTTTCTGGAAATGTCTTGGAGCGACCTCCTCTCTCTACAAAGATTATTGGATATAATTTTGCTCTGCAGAATTCATAATCATGTATACTGGTGATCAATACAAAAGAGTCATTCTGTTTCCATGTTCGAAAACAATTTTCTGGAAGCCTCTGGGCACAAGTCAACAATTCCACTTCAGCGTCCTCCAAGACTGTGAAGCAGCAAAGCGGAGAACACATTTGACGTCATCAACAGAACTATTTCAATTTTAGGGTACGACAACCAGCACGGGAAAAGAGCACGAAAGTATGAGAGTCATATTCTTCCGTGTGTTGTGGGTTTTTTTCAATAAGAAAATCTTCTCAGATATTTGAACAACGATAACACCAAGAATAACCGGGGAGTGGTTGAATAAATCTCCTACCTACTTTTATTACTCATTAAATGCACAAGCTGCACTCGGTACATCGATGGATTCGAAGATGCGATTTATTTAGCTCGTTGGCTCAGAATGCACTTGTTAGATTGTTGCAGAACCGCGAATAGTGCACCTACTTAATTATGTGCACTGAACAAGAGCTATGCTATCTATGCCGACTGTCCATTCATTCTTCTGGGAATGGGATATTTTCTTTAACATATAATCCACCACTACACTTCTTTCTGGATGAGCAACTTGGCCAAGGAAGAGGCGGGACTTCTTTTGACTTGAACATCTTGTCCAACACAGCTGTTTTCAACAGGACGGCCAACTCTACGTACAGGAGGGAACAGGGAGCGAGAAAAGACCAGCTTTGCTCTTCACACGTAACCCCTTCATTGTTACTGCTGCCTCCTCAGAGTCCCCTTCCCACAAAGGGTGGCCATGGAATCGTTTGAGAATGCCGTTTTACGGGTGGCTGAAGACACCGGTGGGAGGGTCCACCCTGACACGGTTCATCTCACATCACTGAAGCCGATCACGTGCGAGGGTGATTTACGGACACTGGCGTTCATGCATGGCCGAGTCTCGCCCTTGGAGTTGGCCTCTCGATCGGAGTTCAGATGATCTTTCTATGTCCCGGTAATAGCGTTGCTCCCCACTGCCCCCCGCGCCAGACCCCAGTATGGGGTTACAGCTGCTGTGGTTGCTGGCCTCCCTTCCTCCACAGCAACTCACTTCTGCTCGCGCACAGTGTGCCACCGCATCCTGGCAACATGGATGACAAAGAAAATTACATAAACACACTTATTGAATTTACCCCAACATTTTGCGTAAAAATCAAGACAGTATGTACAGCTCTGATTTCTTTCAACGAGAAATTTGATTTAAAAAGTCATTGGGTATGAGTTGAGAAAATTGGCATGAAATACTTTCATATGTATTGTTTGAGGAATAAGACGGAGGAGGGGGGATTGTCTTTCGCCATAAATATTGTTCTTCTCTGAATTTGTTGTGTACCTGATCGTTGTATTATTCGGATGATTTGTGAAAGAAGTGATCTTGACTCATTCAGTATGTGATATGTGGTCTGTTGCAACTGTCAATCTCATAGTGAGTTAATAGTTGATACATTGAATCTAAAGTAAACATAACTAAATTACATCTACGGCAAAATGTGCCCCAATGATACATGCGCATTGTCAAGAAAACTCAATTTTGCCAACAGAAATGTCATAAATGTTATTCTCTTGAACTGATTCTTGTGGATACATTTAATAAGGTTATATCTCAGAAGAAGGTGAATATTTATCGCAGCATGGCCAGGAGTACTGTTAACCCTAATTCGTTTGCTTTATAGACTTGAAAACTAAAATGTCGAATTACACCGGTTTCAATTTGTTATCAAATGCTTGTAGAATACATGATGAATAGCAGTCAAGTCATTCCGAGCCGTGACTGAGCCATGGCACCTTATTCACCTCCCAGAAGCGCCGAAAAGTCGAGCTACTGCGCTAAATCGCCATCTGACAACATCGTTCGCCTGTGGTCATTGCAGTCTTGCAGGGGAGGCAATGTAAGTGTTCTGTGGGGCGCGAAAGTCTCATTATACTTGTACAGGAACATGTAGAAAGGATCATGTAGGCGCCCCCTTTTTGTTAAGGTGACGCAGATATGCAAGAGTGCGTTGACAACAGGCGAACGACTAACTACGCTGCTGAACGCATCTGTGTTTTATAAATGGAGTGTTAACAAGACCTTTTCAGTGTGTTCCTTTACAACTATAGCTTATAGAATACAGTCACTAGTGAAAAGTTTTAGTTTTTAGATGCATTCAAATGTAATATGTAAGACAGAATCGAATTCCTGTTCTGAAAAGACAGAGGTCAAAGTTGTTGGGTTTTGTCCTCGTCAGCTGGAATCCATAGTAACAGAGGTTTCTGTGTTTCCTCTGACATCTCCATTATTGGATTTCCCAAGCAGATCTTAGTGCTACTAGAAAGCATTAAGATGTGGTGAAGTCTCCGTTTATAAACATACTCGTGTCTGGTGACACCACCACAGACGGAAGATTTGAATGCGTTGACTCCCACAGCATTTCACACGGGATTCATCCATCCAGATCTGCCCATTCCACTTGAGTAGCGAGACTGAGAAGAAAAGCCTACGACTGCTAAACGATAAGAGACCTGGGCAACCCGCCGTGCACGCAGAACAGCACAGGGTCACGGGAGACGTGAGCGGGGCCATCATGAATGATTAAACCTGCCCCCATCGTTTCCTCTCGTCCATGCAGTTGTCATGTAACACTCTTCTAATTGCGCCCCCATCCTCCCCACCCCCATGGTTCATGCTCCAGCCAAGCTACCCCGCCATATGGCCTGGCCCAGACGTCATTGCTTTGTGATCTCTCGTCGGATCGTTAGGCTGGGCAACTGTGCATGTGTTTTGACAGGCCAACTATCAAAACGCCGTGAACAATGTAACTAGAATGCGGCCTGCTCTCCGCAAATGCAACCATTGCTCCCTGAAAGGCTCTGGCTTTATATCTGAGTGTCAAGCTACGGTGACTGCATACCAACTACCTGGAAAATTGAATGCCTTCATTTGTCTGTCTCATGAACGGAAGCGATGCGTCATTATTTTTCAGGATTTAATGTATTCCTGATATATTACAGGGATGATATTTTTCCCATTTTTTTCGTGAATATTTAATGTATAATTTTATTTTGTCTTATTCATTATGTCCATGTTTGGGTCGATAGTAATTATTTCAAAATTGGGTTAAGTGCATCAACGTGCAGCGCGCTGGAAAGTGGTTTGCTAAGTAGGTTAATCAAACATGGATGTTTTAAACAACCACCTGAATATTTGCACATAAATCTTAATGTACAAAACATGACTCATCACAATGAAACAGACACAGGTATACTATACTCTGTTTAATCCCTCCAGGTTTACTGGAGGTCCTCACCGCTTTATTTGTCTGTGTGTGCGTGTGTGTGTGTGTGTGTGTGTGTGTGTGTGTGTGTGTGTATGTCTGTCAGTCCCGACTTAACGGCTGATATCTCAAAATCTACTGGGTGGATTTCTTTGACATTTTGCACACTTACTGGACGTTTGGTCCGATTGAATGTATCAAATTTTTAGAATCGAGGTTTGAAAAGAAAGTGACTTTTTTACGTTTTGGTGTTGCAAAGAAGGCAAGGGACGGAACTTTGTCCCGACTCAAGGGAAGTTTTGGCATGTGTGACGTGATCATTTGACGTCGAATAACGTGACGTAATTTCAAAGAGATTGGACATTGGGGAAGGAGAAAGAAGGATGTTTTATCCCTCCAGGTTTACTGGAGGCCCTCACAGCTTTATTGGTTTTTTGACTCACATGCAAAGCAAAAGTGAGTCTATTTACTCACCCCTGTCGTCCGTCCGGGCGGGTGTCCGGGCGTCCGGGCGTCCGGGCGTCCGGGCGTCCTGTCGTCCATAAGAAACTTTAACGTTTGACTTTTTCTCGGACACTATTAAATCTATTAACACCAAATGTGGCATGATGGTGTATGATGACAATGCCTCAAAAAACATACACAGTGACTCGACCTTGCTTCAAGGTCAAGGTCGCAGGGGCCATAAATGTTGTCTAAAAACAGCCATTTTTCACATTTTCCCAATTTTCTCTGACGTTTTTGACATTGGATAGCTGACCTATATTTGGTATATAGGGCAAAGTAAGCTCTATCTTTTGATACCAGTTTGGTTGACCTTGCTTCAAGGTCAAGGTCACAGAAGCTCTTCAAAGTTGGATTGTATACATATTGTGAAGTGACCTTGACCCTGAACTAAGAAAGATAACTGTTTCAAACTTCATAATTGTGTGGGGCACATGTCATACTTTTATCATGAGCCACATTTGGTTACATATCATCAAGGTCAAGATCACTTTGACCTGTATGAAATGTGACCAAATTGGTCAGTAAACAAGGCCATGTCATTCATTTCAGCATTTTGTCACTACCGCCCGCTCTGTCGCTGAGTTGAGTTGCACAACCTCTGCACATAGTTCACAACACAACCTCTGTACTTAGTTCACAACACAACCTCTGTACATAGTTCACAACACAACCTGTCAGCATGTGAGTCGTGTAAGCTTTGCCCTTCTTGTTTTTAATGCCAGCGCCAGCGGTTTTTATGAAAATGTGAGTGTGCATTATCAACTAGTTTCATTTCTGTTGTCTTGCGCTCACAATTAAAGAAGCCTTAAATGAGAATACACCCTATTCAATAAGTGAACGTAAGAGATGAATGACATATGCGTTTTTGATACAACATGACCGAGAAGACAAAGCACAGTAAAAATCATCCTGGTGATGAAATGCCTAACTGAACATTTCGACCAATTTACATATTCCTGGTTGTTCCTTCTGATTAGAAGAAGACAGCCTTTTATGAAGCAAGTTTTATAAAGGGACACAGACCTGTGACAAAATAACTCATTGGACGTTGAAGCCAGCTAACTTGGCTACTTTTTATTACTCTAGATACATGATTATTTATGGGAGTGCGCAATTAGTACAGACAGACAGAAACCTTGGCCCGTAAACTTTGAAAGCTGCATGCATAATTGAGTATTGATGCTTTTCACAACAGAGCGAAACACGGGGCAGGCTGCATGAGATTCGGCCTACACCTGGTTTAGGGCACCTGTGTGCATAGGTGAACCGAGACTCCAGTTTGCTGGCTTAATTCTAGCTTCATCTAGTAAGACCAAAGCAGCAATAGCAGCGCAGACTGCAGACGAACCAGGTCAAGATCTGTAGCTCTCGGCTTTTAGTCTGTGCGGAGCAGGCTGCTAATGATCAGTCTCAAGGCGTTCACCTCGGATGCCAGTCATTCTAGGTGCCAGGGTAGAATGGGCCACATCTGCTGCGACCTGGGGGTGAGCCAATCGAGACAAAACTGTTCGCTAACATGGAGAGCCCGTTAATCGCAAACCCTACTCCGCGACCAGCAATCCTCAAGAGATTTCCTGGCTCCTTGCATCAATCATCTCTCGGGTTTTAGAGCGAGACCAGCCCAGCCCTTTGTTGGGCTGGAGATTTTCGTCTGTGCCCTGGCTGCCTCCCGACCCCGTCTCAGTCCGCCACGTCAGAATTATGTTCCGAGTTTTGTCGAGCCTGCCTCTTGGGCCTCCTGAAAGAAGCATTGTAGGGGAGGTGATTAGACGGGCTGGATGTAACAAAGCTGTCATAAATTGCGACATATTGCTGTCAACTTTTGGTTTTTCTCCGCGCACGCCACCTCGGCGCTTGTTTGCCCAAACCTCTGGGGTCTTTGGAGAGTGCGGCAGGGAGTGGTGCCCGGGCTTCAAAGACCAGCGGGGAGGTTGTGCTTCCCGTCACTAAGCTCTAGTGTATTGTCCTTGCATTGGCGAGGTGTTTTAATGGCAGTCACATCGTCATGCTATGCTGGTCCGTGTAGAAGTGCTGTCGGGGTCCCCTATGTGGATGTAAACATTCGTAGCTGCGAAGTGGGACGGGGGCAAGGCGGGGAGGCGGGGGGGGGGGGGGGGGGGGGGGCATGTTAGAGGCGGAGATGAGGGTTGAGGGTCCCGGTTAGAACCTCATACGTCACATTTACAATCACCGGCAAGTCACATAAGAAAAGGCAGGGCTTAGTCAGACGATGCGGGACATTTAAAGAAAGCCCTCCCCCCAAACAAAAACAAACAAAAAAACTACCCATCGCCTGAAATGCTTTCCCTATTTCAACCCTCACCCTCAAGACAAGGAGACTGTCTACTACGGAAACACCAGAACTGGTCAACAAAAGACGGAATGAAAGAGGGCTGGTCTTCATCATCGACCACGTTGTCACGCTTTCCCTAAAACAGATGGCGGTCCCTGCTGAGCGACGTCACGATGCGTGGACGGCCGTCATGGCTTTTTGGACGCTGCTCCACGTCAGAGCTGCACGAACGTCGTCACACCGGGCCTCAGCCACGGCGACAGCTTGAGGGAGAAGGGCGGTCACGTGTGGATGTCATCCCCACGGGGGTGCGTCCTCTGTGGGCCAACACGGCACCACGGGAGGTCGGGTAAGGGGGCGGTAAAAGAAAAAAAGGGGGAGAGGGTGGGGTAAGGAGGATGAGCAGGAGGAAGGAAAAGGAAGGAAAATAGAGGGGCAAGAGGAAGGATGCCTGGAAAAGGAAGGCCAGGGGGATGAGAAGGAAAGAGGGTGGAGCTGGAAGTGGAGTGGATCAGATGGTTCGTCTCGGACCAAAGCAATAGACAGCCTTTTTCATGTCAAAGACTAAGTCTTACACGGAAACTCTTGTCTCCCATCCTTCCTCATTCCACCCAAACCCCACCCCCCATCCCCAACCCACCCACATCCCGTCCCACCCAAACACCACCCCCACCCCAATTCGCCATCAAACACCACCCCCACCCCACTTCCCCATCCCGTCCCACCCAAACACCACCCCCACCCCACTTCCCCATCAAACACCACCCCCACCCCACTTCACCATCCCGTCCCACCCAAAAACCACCCCCACCCCACTTCACCATCAAACACCACCCCCACCCCACTTCACCATCCCGTCCCACCCAAACACCACCCCCACCCCACTTCACCATCAAACACCACCCCCCCCCACCACTCCCCCCATCAAACACCACTCCCACCTCACTTTACCATCCCGCCCCACCCCATCCGCCGCCTCCGAGTCTTGTTTGCTCTTTTTTTGCCCCAGGAAAAAAGGGACGCGAAGGAGAGACGCCTTCTCCATCTCCCGTCTTCGGCGTCGACTTAGCGCGGACGCGAAGATGCTGGCGAAACCAGCGATAACGTTCCTCGAAAGATGGAAAGTCAATATAGGCACAGCCAACGTCTTCCCTGCCATCGACAAAGAAGCCGCGATGAAGCTTTGTGTGTCCGACCCTAAACACCCCTCGATTATGGGAGGGTCTGGTCGCCAAAGCCCGTAGCGATGAACGGGTAGATAGAGGTGGCGTGAGGAGATATCAGGTGATAATTTACTGGCATCGCCGTCAGTCGTGTCCCTGCTGCGTGTCTGAGAAGGCCTTCAAGGGGTTACTTTTTCGTAAGCCAATATTTGTCAACCTGCCCCTCGTCCCGCTGGTCGCTGAAGGGCGTGAAAGTCTCACCAGTTCTCAGGGGGCGCGTCTGAGTTTCGGTTTCGCCCGCTTTATGGGAGATAATTGAAAGATAATGAATGTTTGTCTTCCCATCGTGATTGGCTGGGGCTGAAAGGGCGGCAGAGTCAAGATTGTGTGAAAACACGCACGGTGGGGAAATTAGACGGCATCAGCGAGACCCCGCGGCCTTTGTCCGGGTGGGATAAACGGCTTTCCGGGTGGAAGACGACACGACACCGAGATCGACAAAAAGAGACACCTTTTCTGGCGATGTGTGCTCAAGGTGATCCGTTTCCTCCCTGAAATTTGCTAAGTTAAGGTTACACATCCGGCAACAAACCCGACAAGATGTCTTTGACGGCGGATAATAACTTACCACCCGTAAATTAATAGGCACGGGCATCACGTGCAAAACGAGTGGGTGTGAGTAAAACTAATTTATCGCAAGATCAGCCACGACGCTGCAAAATTGATTAAATATATTGGCATACAAGTGGGTGTTTACTTTGCACTAGGTCATCCAATGAAATGTTCATATTCATAAACTTCTATGATCATTTGAGTATGAAGGATATGGTTTGTGCATTGTACATCCAGCTTCGATTATACTTTTTTATTTCCCAAAATATAACATGACAAGACGTAACACAACACAACATAAAACAACATAACATGACATAGTATAAACATAACAATATTATTTATTCATCCAACATATGAAAATTAAAGTTTACATTTCAGTGGCAGTAGCTATTGGCTATGTATGACAGAAACTTCCCAATGCATGCTAAAATGTTACAAACAAGGGGTGCGATAAAATGAACAAGTGTACGTGGTTGCATTGCCAGAGGTTACGATCGTATTGCAGTTCACAGTCAGGTTTTGCCTTCTAATGAATATATTTTTCATTTGTCCTTTGATATGCATGTAAATTAATCATACAAGACAATGCACTGAAAATATTTGGATGCAGAAGTAAATATTTAGAAACATCAAGTAGTTTCAGGATCTGGTGCACTTGCGCCTGAAAACGTGTTTGCATTTAGTCATGCTGTACTAGATATTGCTATCATGTCGCTCAGCTTTCAAATCAACAGGCTACTCAGTTTGGAAACACTCATTCGTCAGTTCACATTTACCTCCACATGCAGCCAAAGTCCCGAATGACACGACCTGATGATCATTCTGGAGGTCATCGGTTGCGCAGGCAGCATTCAGCATTGGAAAGTAATAGGAATCACGGTCGTCGTGTTCTGAAGCCTTTTGCACGTCTTGCTTGAAAATGAAAAATTATATTATCTATTAAGAGAGATGGAAACACACACATACACACACACACACACACACACACACACACACACACACACACACGACAGGTAGGCAGGCAAGCAGGCAGGCAGGCAGGCAGGAGGATTGACAGATACTGACATAACAGAATAAAACTCATAGATCAAACTCAAGCGGTCACTACTAAATCATAAATTCAGACATTGGATGCAATGGCAGACATTTAAAGAATGGAGTTAAACGATAAAGGAATAGAGAACATTTTACAGAGATTGTGTATCCTTTCATGTCATGCAATTATCATGTGTAATATCATATTTTCATTATGTATGGAGAAGAAGAAGAAAAAATGAGAGAGAGGGTGTGTGTGTGTGTGTATGTGTGTGTGTGTGTGTGTGTGTGAAGGTGTTTATTTATATTGTGACTTTTTCACTCATTAGTCGATGCTCAAACCGCACACATTTACCCCTTGGTCATCGGGCTATCTCGTTTTATCACTCCACACCATCTCGGCTTCCTGGGAAGCATGCAACCAGGCTGTGGATGAACGCGCCAAAGTTAGTTTTTACAATGTTTCAGCTAACCTCTCACAGGCACCCATTTTACTCCTGGGTGGGGAAAACAATGTGAGTAAAGCACCTTGCTCATGGATGCAATTCTAGGATCTGCGCTGCTCCGAACACCGTATCCACCAGCCGCTAGCGACAGCCGGTCAAGCGCGCTGACCACTAGGCCACGAGAACGGTTGCAGGCATTGTTTGTTCAGAGTGGTCGAGAGATCAAGAATGTTTAAATTCAGTCACACTGCTTAGTTGTCTGCACATGATCAGCTACGTCATTAGGGTGCACTAGGCAACCCTCCTGGATGATGTGAGTCTGGCGTGGAAAAGCGTAAAACCAAAGAGTTATTTAAATAAACCCAGATTTTTCCCGACCCAGGGACAGAACCACGGCACTGCTCCTCGCACATCGTCCAACCCCAACGCATGCTCGCCTATCTTCAAAGAGTTAGTTCCCATGCACGAATAAGAATTCAGTAGATCGTTTTAATACTTGAGAGATTTCGTTTTGCTGTTGCAGTGATTTATTCATGTGCAAATGAGTGGGATTTATATATTTTAGGCATATCGTAGTTTTATTATTATGTCTCAATCTATGACACGCTATTTCCAATGAGAGTTGTTATATAGAGTTCATTCTTTCCAAACCTTTCGAAAGTATGAAAGAGAAAAGATAAACTGGATCATTTTGGGGTATTTCTTATGGCCCATTCCTTTTGATTTACCATTGGTTGAAGTTGTCTATTAAAAAACTTTAGTGCCTACCTGCGTTCACATCAATTCTGCACCCACTGTCTTTATTTCGTTGTTTGATCCTTCAGAGATGCCGTTTGTTGTCATACATATAGCAGCAGTAGCATAACGGTTGATGTTACAAACAAGTTCCGTAATCAGGATATTAAAAACATGCAAGTCTATTCATTAGGAACTTGTCAACAGAAAGTGAACATTTTAATTACAATTTCTTTTTTGTTGTTTTCAACCATAAGTGCCAAGAAGAAAAACGAAAGTAAAATCACGAGGACACAAGTATATTTCTACGTTGCGGCCCACTGATATGTGCAGATGTGTTACGGGGATTTCAATACACTTAATAAAAACGGTCCCGGGTAAATACAAGATTTTAAATCAATCAATATAAATCATAACTTCCCATAATCAGAGGTGGAAAAGAAAAGAAAATTAAAGAAAAGTAGAATCACTAATAAAATGTTAATAGAGAATTATAAACACAAGCTCACATAAAACTAATAAAACGTAGGTCAGCCCTTGACATAAAAGACTACTTAGACCAACCTTACATCTCTCTCGTTGTCTCTCTGTCACTCGCTCCCTCTTCGTCTGCTTCTCTCTTCTCCCCTCTCTTCGTCTGCTTCTCCCCTCTCTTCGTCTGCTTCTCCCCTCTCTTCGTCTGCTTCTCTCCTCTCTTCGTCTGCTTCTCTCCTCTCTTCGTCTGCTTCTCTCCTCTCTTCGTCTGCTTCTCTCCTCTCTTCGTCTGCTTCTCTCTTCTCTTCGTCTGCTTCTCTCTTCTCTTCGTCTGCTTCTCTCCTCTCTTCGTCTGCTTCTCTCCTCTCTTCGTCTGCTTCTCTCTTCTCTTCGTCTGCTTCTCTCCTCTCTTCGTCTGCTTCTCTCCTCTCTTCGTCTGTTTCTCTCTTCTCTTCGTCTGTTTCTCTCTTCTCTTCGTCTGCTTCTCTCTTCTCTTCGCCTGCTTCTCTCTTCTCTTCGCCTGCTTCTCTCTTCTCTTCGTCTGCTTCTCTCTTCTCTTCGCCTGCTTCTCTCTTCTCTTCGTCTGCTTCTCTCTTCTCATCGTCTGCTTCTCTCTTCTCTTCGCCTGCTTCTCTCTTCTCTTCGCCTGCTTCTCTCTTCTCTTCGTCTGCTTCTCTCTTCTCTTCGTCTGGTTCTCTACTGTGTGGGGACCGATCTCTCTTCGTCTGCTTCTCTCTTCTATTCGTCTGCCTCTCTCTTCTCTTCGTCTGGTTCTCTCTTCTTTTCGTCTGCTTCTCTCTTCTCTACGCCTGCTTCTCTCTCTCTCTCTCTCTCTCTCTCTCTCTCTCTCTTTCTCCGCTCTGTTCTCTGCTGTGTGAGGACCGATCTCTATTCTCTGTCTTCTTGCGCTCTTCTATATAACCATCATCTCACAACCAACTCACGGCCTGTTTCTACTCACCACAACTCATACTTCAGAGCAAACACCGCTCATCACCTTGGGGCAAAACTCAACTTCCACTCACTTCAAACCTTAGACTGTTTTGGACTACCAACCTCACCCTCAACGTACCAGTGAAAATCAACTCTCTCTCTCAGGTGAGGTACTTCCAAAAACCTATTTCCCCATTACAAGATGCAATCGCAAATGACGTGTGTTCCTGGACGTTGGAAATAAGAATCGTCACATGCCACCGCTCGTTTTGTGGACTGCAACAGCGCATTGCGACAAGAGAAAAACAATCAACAATTATATTGAAAACGTTGGAGAGTCCAGTACATTTCGAGGCAAATCTCTTTCACCTAATGTCAATGATTAAAAGCCTGTGTATGACATGAATATTATTGGTCAAGACTGGCAAATTGCAAAACAAACATTTATTGACAAATTGCACAATCTCGATTCTCGCATGAAGAAACATACTGATAAAAATTAGGAATTTCCCCCTTTTTTGTTTTAGCCGTGGAACCATTTCTCACTACATTTTTTCTTATATGTAATCATGCCGTGAAGAAAAAGAACTCAGTTGAAAGCTCCGATGAAGACTGCACGATTCTATCAAGCAAGGAATTGTCTTGCAAGTTTAGCTGTCCGCCGATAATTAGCGACGTACGCCCTTGTTGGAAAAGGCTGTCAGTGTTGACACAGGCTGGAATGGATTCCATCGACCGTGAAGCCTCTGACAGGACACACATACAAAAAACAAATCCTCGCTGGCGAGAGAGCGACAAAAGGTAGCCAACTGCTGTTCAAGTCCGGCAGGATTAGCCTTGACGTCTCCATTCGGCGTGACCAGCGACTCCAGACCTTCATCAGCCTTGATGAGCCGCGCCACACCAACGGCCAGTCGCTCCAACAACAGGCGGGGGCGGGGACCTGCGCACGCCGGCCCGGGGCGGTTCTGGACGACGTCTTCTGGACAACGTTCTGCCACGCGTCTTCTAATGTGACGTCGCTGCGCCTCTCTGGACCATCGTCGGGAAGTGTCGACGCCATTAGGGCGAGGCGTCGTCCACTGTCCCCGGACAGAGGCCCGTGGCTGGCCGTGGGAGTCTGCAGGGAAGGGAAAAAAGGTTCCCCGAGGCGGAACGCTGATCCACGCGTCGGACCAAAGGCAGGCAGAGATGTTCACGTCGTCTGCGTGCAGCGTCCACGCAGAATCGCTTTGGAGGACGTGGCTGCCTGAGGAAGCTAAATACATGGTAGGAGAGTTGAATAGAATAGGGCGGGAAAATGGATACAGGACGGGTAGACGGCTAGCGTGTGGCTTGGGTGGTCGTTCAATGAGGAACTGTCGGCGCCAAAGGCTAAAGTGCATATTGGCCTGATTAGGCCAATTTCCCAAATGAACTCCCATTCTGGATACATGTACACGAAATAGGCAGAGGACGGTGAAAAAAAGTTGGGGTTTAGTGTTAGTTTGAACTGTGAGAAAAATAAACCTGAAGTAGGGAGAACAAAAAGATATTTAGAAAGCATGTAGATGCGAACCAGTTTTAAAATATAAATAAAAACGAAAAGGTTGAATGACGCTGGTAATTTGGGACATTATTCTTTATTTCGAGCCGAAATCTGACCAGTTGTTTGACAAATGTCATTTCCTGGGAGGGATGTGAACAAATTAACAACTGAATTCACAAGCATCAATCTTTGTTTTTTACCTTATATTCCTGTAAGCATGACAACAATCCTTCTTGTGATTATTTCAACAACATACAGCAGGCGATTTGTCACTGTATTGGGAAGACGAATGAAAGTTGAGCGGATTTCGCTCGTACTTTCGCTGTCTTGATCCCGGAAATAATTCAGCACGCGTGATATTGACTATAACAGCTTACAATTAGTTCTTGATAAATGAATACTTGATGAGGATTTTCAGTCCCATCATCCCAATATAGTGTTTGCCTAGTGTTCGTTGAAATCGCCTTACACCGCTCCTTGTCTCCATAATTGTCCAGATATCTACACACGACCTAGTCACCTGAATGAAGCTATGGAACCTGTCAACGTAAATGTCGACGGTTGGAGAGATTTGAATCCAAACGCCTCATGACAAACACTCTCACGCCACAGTCACTTTGTTGCAGTCAATGAACATTGCTGTAGATATTTTAGTAATTTGGTAATGGCGACTCCATGTTAGTTGGGGGTAAAAATAGACCTACTGCGTCTCCGTAAGTGATTCGAAAAAGGCAAAGAATAAAGGAAATCGAGTTTTACTCTAACCAGCGCTGGCGATTTTTTTTTGTGGGCAACGGCCTTACATACCTGAAAAGAGTTTGTTGGCCATAACCATTCATTCATTCATTCATTCATTCATTCATTCATTCATTCATTCATTCATTCATTCATTCATTCATTCATTCATTCATTCATTCATTCATTCATTCATTCATTCATTCATTCATTCGTTCATTCATTCATTCATTCATTCGTCCATTTTAAGTACTTAGCACAATGCTACTAGTGCATGAACAAATAATAGTGCACCAGACTTTTAGCACGCTAGTGTCTCGCTCTTCAATGATATTTCCCAACAACGTTAAAAAAATCATATATATTTTCAGTTCACACACACACACACACGCGCGCACACACACACACACACACACACACACACACACACACACAAGAAAAAGATGAAGAAAAGAATGTGAATGCAGACTGATAAAGACAGACAAATAAAAACGGAAAGGTAATGAGAAGGCGGTGCAAGGTGGAGGGAAGGAGGAGTGGGGATAGAGAGTGGGGGGTGGGGGTGGGGGGATGGGTAGAAACGAACCCCTTTGTTTCTGGCATATTATGAATATGATTATGTGAGCATTAGTCACTCCTCCTCCTGGCCGCCGCCTCTTTGTGGTGGAGGGACAGCTGGCGGCTTCAGTTACCTGTGCAAGAGGCACGGCCTTGGTCCACCAGAGCTAATTATCCAATATTGACATAGGTGCAGCCGCCAGACACGCCCCCGGGGGGAGGGGAGGGGAGACACGGGAAGGGGGCTGTGTGTTGGAGGTACAGGGGGCGTGATCACTCAGTAGGCGGGGTCAGTAAGCCTGTCACCCAGGGAGACAGAACACGTGTCCGAGATCCACCCCAAAGGCATTAGAGGTAATGCAGAGGAGATGGGAGGGGGTGGGGTGGCGGGGTGAGGGGGGAAGGTTGGAGTTACAGCAGAGGAAAGAGAGATCCTTGGGGGGGGGGGGGGGGGGGGGACGGTGAAATAGATTTAAAGAAGGGGAAAGAAATGCAAGAAGGGATAAATGCACGTTTTTAAGGGAGTGAAATGGTGTTGAGTGAGATGAACAAGATTGTATGGAAGAAATAAAATCATTGTCTTCGTTTAGATCCAGGTTCAGATCAAAAAGAGAAATGCATGTCAGTTAACCTGGCACATTAAATACAGATGTTTGTGTATGTGTGTGTGTGCGTGCGTGTGTGTTTGTGCGTGTGGGTGGGTGTGAGCGTGTGCGCGTGCGTGCGTGTGCGTGCGGCCGAGCGAGCGAGCGCGCGCGCGCACGCGAGAGAGAGAGAGAGAGAGAGAGAGAGAGAGAGAGAGAGATAAAGATCATCAGTCCAAATATAATTATTGTAAGCCAAGATATTATCTTGGTGATGTGATGATGATGGCTTTCATGGTGGCATTAGTGGTGAGGGTTACGGCCAAGTAGTGGTGGTGATATGGTGGAGATCGTAGTGGTAGCATAGGTGGATATGTCCCTGGCGAGTTATTATGCTTGTGTATAAGAGACACACTACGACTATTTCTCTCGATGATTCCTTGATCTGCCCTGGGCTGCAAATTTTAGTGGTGCATACATCCCAGTTCCGATGGGAACGATATCTCACTCTTCACCGACTTTCTTGACTGACACCTGCTGGAGCAGATCCTAAAATCTCAGAGACTATTTGTATTCCATTAGATAAGATGCGCATCAGGCTACTGTGGCTGCATGCTAGAGTTCTATTGATAGTAAATGTGTGCGGCTTGAGCGCCCTTCAATGAATGGAAAAGTTGCAATATAAAAAGAGCACATGTACATTTACCCCTACAAGCACCCCTGTTCCATTTGTCACATTTTATCTTGTATTTCCATGGACTTGTATAGATGAAACCTCTTGACCACTATTGAGCAGAATGGTTAACCTGTCTTCCTTCACTCCAAACTCTTCGTGGTGTTTGTGTTGACAGCTTTCCATATGCGATTCAGTGACTGCTGCATCCCCACATGGCGGGAGAGTTTACTAAATTTTCAGTAAGCGTGAAGTTTGTGTGTTTGAAAAACCTTGTTTGAGTCATGAAATTGCTCTGTATGAGAAAAGTACCACCTCTTTTTCGTTGCAATGGGGAAATAGGTTTTCGGAAGTATCTCACCTGAGAGAGACTTGATTTTTGGTGGTGAAGTTAGTAGTCCAAAAGCAGTATAAAGTTGAAGTGAAGGGAGAATGGAAGTTGAGTTCTACCCCAAGGTGATGAGCGGTGTTCGCTCTGAGGTATGAGTAGTGGTGAGTAAAAATAGACCGTGAGTTGGTTGTGAGAAGATGGTTATATAAGAGAGCGCGAGAAGACAGAGAATAGAGATAGGCCACACACACACAGCAGAGACGGGCAGAGAGAGAGAGAGCGGGCAGTGTTGGTGAAGGTTGGTGCGATATTTTTACACGGATCGATAGCATTTTAACTTGTCGCGGGCTGACCTATTAATTTTTTTTCTGTTAGAAGGCTGACCAAAATTTTATTTGTGCTTTTTTTATTTTTCCCGTTGGGATTTGAGTATGTGAAGAGTAGATAAAATTTTATAACATTGGGTTATTTAGGATGTTGTGTTTTGAGCCATATACAAATGAAACTTTTTTCCTTTTTTACCACTGTTACGAGTATTTTTATGTTGAGCATAAAGGTTTGTAAGTAACCCGGGACCTGTTTTTATTTTGTTTTTGTGGATTCCCGTAAAATTCGTAGTACTGTTTTATATAGATTTTTATAACGTACAAAGGACGAAAAAATCATATTGATATGAATCGGAATATGCAATACATTTTATTCACAACCATTCAGGATTTTCTAGTAATGTATTTACTTTGCAAGACTGCATTTCGTCGTTGCAAGAAATCTCTACAAAATAACCACCTCTTTACACTGATACCACGGGATCAACCATCCCCAAGCTGCACGGTGCCTTCGACAAAGGGTTAAAGATGAACAAAGACTTGAGATAGAGACTGCTTTCTGTCGGTGTCAATTTGCACCGCACACGGCAGAGCGGATCATCCTGACAACTCAGCCATCTGATTAAAGCCTGATATCTGCCGATGAAAGCTTTGGAGATACCCATCCTCTCAGAAATTTTGCACATATCCCCCCTCTGCCAACCCTTATATCCTCTTAAATCCCTCGCCTCCCACAGCTATTCCTTTTCCATTGTGAAAACCGTATTGCTTTATTGGACATCCCGGGCAATCATGGTGTTGCTGGGACAACGAAGTCCCAACGGCGTGTCATGAATATTTCGCCGCGTCCCCAGTTTTTGCCGAATCCAGCGTGACCTCCCTTTGTATGAGCTCTTCAGGGCTGGAGACAGCTAGGTGTAAGGGGAGGTCAGTCTGGCCACACACATCACGGCTATGGCGTCGCTTCGAGCTTTGCGCGCACGCGTAGTGTGGACGCGGTCCCGTTGTTAAGCAACAGCGATATCGGTTAATCCTCCTCGTGCTACTCCCCTCCGCTGACACACACGCCTTCCCTTTTGCCTCCAGGTTGTAGAACTCATCCAGACCCCTGTTCCCCATTTTCCCGCCCTATGCCCTCCTTTCCCTTCCTTTTCATCCGCGTTTCGACACCCATTTACCATGGCGTCTGCGCCAAGCGCTGTGTGTGCTCCTCAATATGTAATTTGTCTTCACTCTCCTCACCACGAGGGCTAATCACTCCTTCAGGCGGGCGCGGAAGTTTGGAATCTCCCGCGTCCAAATCCCCGACCAAACAAGGCAGGCGTGCGCCTGTAATCCCCTGTCCCACACTCGCGCGTCTTGCTCATCCATCTGGTCCTCGGCTCTACAGCAATAACGCCGTCCCGGCAGCTGACCGTCGTGAAGGAGGCGCTGGCGAATGATGGATGATCCGCGGCAAGACAAACACGCCATGAATACATAGCCTCGAAATTTCGGGGCGACCAGGAGAGGCTGAAAGGACCCTGCAGGATTCCATATTGCGTTCGACGTCAAGAGGCCATCTTCACGGGCTTAAGGTTTGGAGAGAGAGCAAGCAAAGCGAGGGTTTCTCCTTCCCTCTAATGGAGTGAGATATTGGCTGGAACCTGGTAACCTTTCACATGTATATTCATGGGGGACAAAAGTTTAAAAAATGTCAAGAATTAATCAAAGCGCCGGTGAGAAATATTCTCTGTGCTCCTTTTGGACCCGACAACCGTCCCACTCTACGGAAAGAGTCACATCAAGCATGATTTAGTTAGTATGATGAATTTTCTAAGAATTTGAGGTAAAAG
>JAWQFJ010025266.1:0-2500 GCA_034096865.1 Theodoxus fluviatilis
ATAATATTGACACAACATGTCTTCAGCCCCGAAAGGGTGTTCCATAGTTCTACAGAAGTTCTTCATAAAGTGCTATCTGGTTTACTCTGTCATCATTATATTTATAATGACACTTTTACAAGAATGAGTGAGTGAGTGTACACGTGTTATGTGTGTGGTGTGTGTGTGTGTGTGTGTGTGTGTGTGTGTGTGTGTGTGTGTGTGTGTGTGTGTGTGCATGTGTGTGTGGGGGGTGTGTGTGGTGGTGGTGGTGGTGGGTGTGTGTGTGTGGTGGGGTGGTGGTGGTGTGTGTGTGTGTGGTTGGTGTGTGTGTGTGTGTGTGTGTGTGTGTGGTGGGGTGTGTGTGTGTGTGATGTGTGTGTGTGTGTGTGTGTGTGTGTGAGTGTGTGTGTGTGTGTGCTGATTCTCAATAAAATCAACAGACCACAATATCCAATGTGAACTCTATGTTGAGAGACCACAAAAATGCTGTAGTTTGTAAGTTTGTGTTAAATTGTGTATTGCCAATGCTTACAATCCTATGTTCAAATGTGCAAGTAGCATGAAGGTGTCTGCTTTGTGCCTATATAGTGTGTCTTCATGCTGCAGGTGTCATTTTCAGTACATCACTTTATGGGACAATACTTATGAAGTTATGTTATCATCTAGTAAATATATTCTGTTCAACACTTTTACAAGAATGAGTGAGTGAGTGTGTGTGATGTGGGTGTGGTGTGGGTGTGTGTGTGTGGGGGGGGGGGGGGGAGGGGTGTGTGTGGTGGGGCTGGTGGTGGGGGGGTGTGTGGTGGGGTGGGGGTGGTGTGTGTGTGTGTGTGTGTGTGGTGTGTGTGTGTGTGTGTGTTTGTGTGGTGGGGGTGCGTGGTGTGTGTGTGTATGATGTGTGTGTGTGTGTGTGTGTGTGTGTGTGTGTGTGTGTGTGTGTGTGCTGATTCTCAATAAAATCAACAGACCACAATACCCAATGTGAACTCTATGTTGAGAGACCACAAAAATGCTGTATTTTTGTAAGTTTGTGTTAAATTGTGTATTGCCAATGCTTACAATCCTATGTTCAAATGTGCAAGTAGCATGAAGGTGTCTGCTTTGTGCCTAGTGTGTCTTCATGCTGCAGGTGTCATATCCAGTACATCACTTTATGGAACAATACTTATGAAGTTCTGTTATCATCTAGTAAATATATTCTGTTCAAGGCTATTTATCAACCTACAGGTATTGATTTTTAAAAAACTCAGATTCTTGCATTCATGTATACCTGGTCAGTGTATGCCCAGAGATGAGGTTTTCCATTTACCCAACATATGTTAGCTTTGTACAAACAAAATACACATCAAGTTGATGTCAGGACAAGTGATAAGCATGTAACTCAAAATTGTGGATATATTGAGAATCTAAGACCAAATGACCTGGTACTTGCAGACAGGGGCTTTGACATTATTGCAGATATTGTTGGCCGAGTAGCTGCTGAAGTGAAGATACCTGCTTTCACTAGAGGAAAAAGTCAACTTTCAGCATTCGATATTGAGTCAACTAGAACTCTAGCAATGCTGCGCATACATGTTGAAAGGGTGATAGGGGTGCAGCAAATTTTCAATTTTGAACAGTGTCATACCAATTGAACTTCTATACAAGATTGAAAATCAGGAGATGACAACACTGGACCAGATTGTGGGTGTTGGTTGTGCGTTGGTGAATCTGTGTGATGGTATTATGTAAATTATCTGCTGTGGGTACTGGTTATGCGTTGTTGAAACTGTGTGATGTTATTATATAAATTATCTGCTGATAGTTATCTTCTTATTTGACAAACTACAGCCAACGCTTTAATGTGTATAGTATATTGCAACAGTAAAACTCAGTTACAGATGTAGGATTGTATGAATCACTGAAATTAGATCAATAATTTTAGCAATGATGGGAATGGCTTTTTATCTTATGTCTGATGGGAGGTTAAGATAAGGATTATTATATGTTTTAAGTTCACAGAACCTAATGACAGTTGTGAAAATAAAATACAAATAGTTATGGTTTTCATATTATTACTTACTATGTTTATCATTCTCTACTGAAGTGAAGAATTATTTTTGAACTTCTCGGGGGGCTATACAGAGCAAACAAGGGACGGTTGCACACACACACACAGAGAGAGAGAGAGAGAGAGAGAGAGAGAGAGAGAGAGAGAGAGAGAGAGAGAGAGAGAGAGAGAGAGAGAGAGAGAGAGAGAGAGAGAGAGAGAGAGAGAGAGAGAGAGAGAGAGAGAGACAGAGAGAGAGATAGAGAGAGAGAGATAGAGAGAGAGAAACAGAGAGAGAGAGAGACAGAGAGAGAGAGAGAGAGAGAAACAGAGAGAGAGAGAAACAGAGAGAGAGAGAGCTGGATGCATGGTCAGTGTTTTACGGCCTATCAGCCTTGTAGGCTATGTAGCACGAAAATCACAAGAACAGTTCAGAGTAAACACAAATCAAGTCACGGTGTCCCTAGTTATTCGCCTCTTACGAATCGC
>JAWQFJ010025266.1:7500-16196 GCA_034096865.1 Theodoxus fluviatilis
AGGCTTCACTAACATGCACCAACTGCCGCAATGCGAAGGCTACTTCCGAGTCGCCACTCTATCACTCCTCCATGTTTTCATTGCAGCGCCACTCCAGGCACTGAGTCCACAGGAAGGGGCAAATTTCCGCTAGATGCGAGCGTGTTCTATACACCAACACACTTCACGCCATTCCAGTCACCGAGTCCACAGGAAGGGGCAAATTTCCGCTAGATGCGAGCGTGTTCTATACACCAACACACTTCACGCCGCTCTTTTCACATCCGCCTCCAAACCGAGTATGAATGAATTCACAAACCTTTACGGCCTATCAACCTTTTTTCTTTTTGCCTATGTAAGACCTTTGCCTACAAACACACTGGAGATGGTAGGAGTTAGAGCAAGTCAATTCTCGACTTTATTATTTAATCGCCTTTTACGAATCGTATTGGGAGACGTGGTGGGTACATTCTTACCCCCTACTCTTGACTCAGAGGTTTAGACCGGACACGGTGCAAGATGGTGCAAGATGGAGAAGGAAAGGGAGAAGGGGAGAGAACTGGGACCAGGCTAAGCGAAACTTTATGACTCCGGCCCAAACAATCCGGCACGTGTTGGAAAATCCAATCCGACAGCGCCACCTAGCGGCAGCGAGACGCCACGCTCGCATCCACACGTGACCGCCCGTAGCCAACATGGAAATCTAAACAACACAACGCAGTCGACAGCGGATTAATGCAGTCCCGATTAATAGATTATCCTGCGTGACTGAACCTCGTAGTACGCGGATCCCCACATGGGTTTCTGAGAGAGAGAGAGAGACAGACAGACAGTGAGAGACATGGACACAGGCAGGCGGGCGGGCAGCATATACATGTATGTATAATGACACACCTGTGTGCATGCATGTCTGCAGTGGACAAACACCTGCACGCTACACTCACTGGGTAAGGGGGCTTGAGAGCGAGCCAACGCTGCCAGTATTGCCCCCAACACTGACTCACTGCCTGCCGGTAAACAAACACCCGTTCCACCACCTGCACACTCGGAAATCAAGGGAGAGAGAGAGGGAAAAAAACAATTCACAGACCGCAGCACAACTTACAGCAAAGGGTAACAGAGCGATCGGGCAGAAAATGTCCAACTTGAGTGTGACTGAAAACATTATCATAGTGAAGGAAACGTGACATGATCCGATTAGTACATCTCTCGCTGCAGTGAATGTGTCCGAGTGAAGTGCGCATCCTGTCAGAACAGGCAAGCCATACACAGAACGCCAACATTTGCATACACTCACACGTAGCTGATGCATGGGGTGATGGCGTGACATTTCATGAGATTACGCACCAAGTGTCAAAGACGCACAAATGAGAAAGAAACACAGATGAGAAAGACACATAGATGAGAAAGACACACAGATGAGAAAGACAAATGAGAAAGACAAATGAGAAAGACACCTAGATGAGAAAGACACATAGATGAGAAAGAAACAGATGAGAAAAAAATACAGTTGAGAAAGACACAGATATGAGAAAGATAAGACACAAAAGAGAAAGACGCATATGAGAAAGACATATAAGAAAGACACACATATGAGAAAGACATAGATGAGAAAGACACAGAGATGAGAGAGAAATACAGAACTTTGAGAAAGACACACATATGAGAAAGAAATACAGTTGAGAAAGACACACATGAGAAAGACATGCAGTTGAGAAAGACACATAGCTTAGAAAGACACATAGCTGAGAAAGACGCATAGCTGAGAAAGACACATAGCTGAGAAAGACACATAGCTGAGAAAGACACATGTATAGCTTAGAAAGACACATAGCTGAGAAAGACGCATAGCTGAGAAAGACACATAGCTGAGAAAGACACATAGCTGAGAAAGACGCACGACTTACGAGAAAGACGCAGTGTAGATGTCAGCCTCAGCGCAAAGGGCAGGCAGAGAGACCGGCACACAGGTAGGTAGGCACACAGGTAGGTAGGCAGGTAAGTAAACCAAACACGGGAGTACCCAAGGGTCAGATGAAGGCGGGTTTCTGTGGTAACTCCTACAGAATGTTTACTGCCTGGCGCCCAGCTTCGCTTGCACCAGTGTAGAGCGCGTTTTCTGTCACTCAGTGCCGCACTCTCACTCTGCATTTCTGGGCCAGGGAGGGGAGGCAAGGGAAAAGTGCAATGGCAGCAGTGGTTACGTTGTTTGAAATTTCAAACTGACGTCTCCAACTGACACACAAACCACAATCCCCGCCCCCACACATCTGCCTGCTTTTTGCCGAGTTAGTCGCAGCTAGCCACCTCACACATGCTATACCTCAAAACCTTCTCCCCCCCCCCCCCCCCCACCCCCGTCACTCCACAACTAACAACGACCCCCACTCCATTCATGCAAAAGACTTCTCTCCCGTGCCCCCCCCCCCCCCCCCCTCCTCAATCAACACAATTTCGTCTTCCGTAAACATTACGCAGACCCCCACTTCCCCTTCCTTTCGTCTCACTTACCATTGGGTGTTTAAACAAATGCAGGTTTCCACATAAATGTAAGGCCACTATTTTCCGCAAAATGAAATATGTCATCTTTGTTCAACAACCGAAAAGCAGTACATTTTTAGACTGGAGATTTTGAGGAACGGTGCGCGTGTGTGTGTGTGTGTGTGTGTGTGTGTGTGTGTGTGTGTGTGTGTATGTGTGTGTGCGTGTGTGTGTGCGCGCGTGTGTGTGTGCGCGCGTGTGTGTGTGCGCGCGTGTGTGCGTGCGTGTGTGCGTTTGTGTGCGCGCGAGTGCGTGTGTGTGTGTGTGTGTGAGAGAGAGAGAGAGAGAGAGAGAGAGAGAGAGAGAGAGAGACAGAGAGAGAGAGAGAGAGAGAGAGAGAGAGATATCAAATGTACGAACCACTACCAGACGATTAGAAAAAGATGTTGAGCGCGCAGCTTATGACGGGATCTAATTAGAGTGTGGAGGGCAGGAGGTTGGGAGCAAAGCTTGTGACGGGATCTAATTAGAGTGTGGAGGGCAGGAGGTTGGGAGCAAAGCTTGTGACGGGATCTAATTAGAGTGTGGAGGGCAGGAGGTTGGGAGCAAAGCTTGTGACGGCATCTAATTAGAGTGTGGAGGGCAGGAGGTTGGGAGCAAAGCTTGTGACGGGATCTAATTAGAGTGTGGAGGGCAGGAGGTTGGGAGCAAAGCTTGTGACGGGATCTAATTAGAGTGTGGAGGGCAGGAGGTTGGGAGCAAAGCTTGTGACGGGATCTAATTAGAGTGTGGAGGGCAGGAGGTTGGGAGCAAAGCTTGTGACGGGATCTAATTAGAGTGTGGAGGGCAGGAGGTTGGGAGCAAAGCTTGTGAAGGGATCTAATTAGAGTGTGGAGGGCAGGAGGTTGGGAGCAAAGCTTGTGACGGGATCTAATTAGAGTGTGGAGGGCAGGAGGTTGGGAGCAAAGCTTGTGACGGGATCTAATTAGAGTGTGGAGGGCAGGGTGTTGGGAGCAAAGCTTGTGAGGGGATCTAATTAGAGTGTGGAGGGCAGGAGGTTGGGAGCAAAGCTTGTGACGGCATCTAATTAGAGTGTGGAGGGCAGGAGGTTGGGAGCAAAGCTTGTGACGGCATCTAATTAGAGTGTGGAGGGCAGGAGGTTGGGAGCAAAGCTTGTGACGGCATCTAATTAGAGTGTGGAGGGCAGGATGTTGGGAGCAAAGCTTGTGACGGGATCTAATTAGAGTGTGGAGGGCAGGAGGTTGCGAGCAAAGCTTGTGACGGCATCTAATTAGAGTGTGGAGGGCAGGGTGTTGGGAGCAAAGCTTGTGACGGGATCTAATTAGAGTGTGGAGGGCAGGAGGTTGGGAGCAAAGCTTGTGACGGGATCTAATTAGAGTGTGGAGGGCAGGAGGTTGGGAGCAAAGCTTGTGACGGGATCTAATTAGAGTGTGGAGGGCAGGAGGTTGGGAGCAAAGCTTGTGACGGCATCTAATTAGAGTGTGGAGGGCAGGGTGTTGGGAGCAAAGCTTGTGACGGCATCTAATTAGAGTGTGGAGGGCAGGAGGTTGGGAGCAAAGCTTGTGACGGCATCTAATTAGAGTGTGGAGGGCAGGGTGTTGGGAGCAAAGCTTGTGACGGGATCTAATTAGAGTGTGGAGGGCAGGGGGTTGCGAGCAAAGCTTGTGACGGGATCTAATTAGAGTGTGGAGGGCAGGAGGTTGGGAGCAAAGCTTGTGACGGGATCTAATTAGAGTGTGGAGGGCAGGAGGTTGGGAGCAAAGCTTGTGACGGGATCTAATTAGAGTGTGGAGGGCAGGGTGTTGGGAGCAAAGCTTGTGACGGGATCTAATTAGAGTGTGGAGGGCAGGAGGTTGGGAGCAAAGCTTGTGACGGGATCTAATTAGAGTGTGGAGGGCAGGAGGTTGGGAGCAAAGCTTGTGACGGCATCTAATTAGAGTGTGGAGGGCAGGAGGTTGGGAGCAAAGCTTGTGAGGGATCTAATTAGAGTGTGGAGGGCAGGGTGTTGGGAGCAAAGCTTGTGACGGGATCTAATTAGAGTGTGGAGGGCAGGAGGTTGGGAGCAAAGCTTGTGACGGGATCTAATTAGAGTGTGGAGGGCAGGAGGTTGGGAGCAAAGCTTGTGACGGGATCTAATTAGAGTGTGGAGGGCAGGAGGTTGGGAGCAAAGCTTGTGACGGCATCTAATTAGAGTGTGGAGGGCAGGAGGTTGGGAGCAAAGCTTGTGACGGGATCTAATTAGAGTGTGGAGGGCAGGAGGTTGGGAGCAAAGCTTGTGACGGCATCTAATTAGAGTGTGGAGGGCAGGAGGTTGGGAGCAAAGCTTGTGAGGGATCTAATTAGAGTGTGGAGGGCAGGAGGTTGGGAGCAAAGCTTGTGACGGGATCTAATTAGAGTGTGGAGGGCAGGGTGTTGGGAGCAAAGCTTGTGACGGGATCTAATTAGAGTGTGGAGGGCAGGAGGTTGGGAGCAAAGCTTGTGACGGGATCTAATTAGAGTGTGGAGGGCAGGAGGTTGGGCAGCAAAGCTTGTGACGGGATCTAATTAGAGTGTGGAGGGCAGGAGGTTGGGAGCAAAGCTTGTGACGGCATCTAATTAGAGTGTGGAGGGCAGGAGGTTGGGAGCAAAGCTTGTGACGGGATCTAATTAGAGTGTGGAGGGCAGGAGGTTGGGAGCAAAGCTTGTGACGGGATCTAATTAGAGTGTGGAGGGCAGGAGGTTGGGAGCAAACCCTTGTGACGGGATCTAATTAGAGTGTGGAGGGCAGGAGGTTGGGAGCAAAGCTTGTGACGGGATCTAATTAGAGTGTGGAGGGCAGGAGGTTGGGAGCAAAGCTTGTGACGGGATCTAATTAGAGTGTGGAGGGCAGGGTGTTGGGAGCAAAGCTTGTGACGGGATCTAATTAGAGTGTGGAGGGCAGGAGGTTGGGAGCAAAGCTTGTGACGGGATCTAATTAGAGTGTGGAGGGCAGGAGGTTGGGAGCAAAGCTTGTGACGGGATCTAATTAGAGTGTGGAGGGCAGGAGGTTGGGAGCAAACCCTTGTGACGGGATCTAATTAGAGTGTGGAGGGCAGGAGGTTGGGAGCAAACCCTTGTGACGGGATCTAATTAGAGTGTGGAGGGCAGGAGGTTGGGAGCAAACCCTTGTGACGGGGTCTAAGTAGAGTGTGGAGGGCAGGAGGTTGGCAGCAAAGCTTGTGACGGGATCTAATTAGAGTGTGGAGGGCAGGAGGTTGGGAGCAAAGCTTGTGACGGCATCTAATTAGAGTGTGGAGGGCAGGAGGTTGGGAGCAAAGCTTGTGACGGGATCTAATTAGAGTGTGGAGGGCAGGAGGTTGGGAGCAAAGCTTGTGACGGGATCTAATTAGAGTGTGGAGGGCAGGAGGTTGGGAGCAAAGCTTGTGACGGGATCTAATTAGAGTGTGGAGGGCAGGGTGTTGGGAGCAAAGCTTGTGACGGGATCTAATTAGAGTGTGGAGGGCAGGAGGTTGGGAGCAAACCCTGGTGACGGGATCTAATTAGAGTGTGGAGGGCAGGAGGTTGGGAGCAAAGCTTGTGAAGGGATCTAATTAGAGTGTGGAGGGCAGGGTGTTGGGAGCAAAGCTTGTGACGGCATATAATTAGAGTGTGGAGGGCAGGAGGTTGGGAGCAAACCCTTGTGACGGGATCTAAGTAGAGTGTGGAGGGCAGGAGGTTGGGAGCAAACCCTTGTGACGGGGTCTAAGTAGAGTGTGGAGGGCAGGAGGTTGGGAGCAAAGCTTGTGACGGGATCTAATTAGAGTGTGGAGGGCAGGAGGTTGGGAGCAAAGCTTGTGACGGGATCTAATTAGAGTGTGGAGGGCAGGAGGTTGGGAGCAAAGCTTGTGACGGGATCTAAGTAGAGTGTGGAGGGCAGGAGGTTGGGAGCAAACCCTTGTGACGGGGTCTAAGTAGAGTGTGGAGGGCAGGAGGTTGGGAGCAAAGCTTGTGACGGGATCTAATTAGAGTGTGGAGGGCAGGGTGTTGGGAGCAAAGCTTGTGACGGGATCTAATTAGAGTGTGGAGGGCAGGAGGTTGGGAGCAAAGCTTGTGACGGGATCTAATTAGAGTGTGGAGGGCAGGGTGTTGGGAGCAAAGCTTGTGACGGGATCTAATTAGAGTGTGGAGGGCAGGAGGTTGGGAGCAAAGCTTGTGACGGGATCTAATTAGAGTGTGGAGGGCAGGAGGTTGGGAGCAAAGCTTGTGACGGCATCTAATTAGAGTGTGGAGGGCAGGAGGTTGGGAGCAAAGCTTGTGACGGGATCTAATTAGAGTGTGGAGGGCAGGGTGTTGGGAGCAAAGCTTGTGACGGGATCTAATTAGAGTGTGGAGGGCAGGAGGTTGGGAGCAAAGCTTGTGACGGGATCTAATTAGAGTGTGGAGGGCAGGAGGTTGGGAGCAAAGCTTGTGACGGGATCTAATTAGAGTGTGGAGGGCAGGAGGTTGGGAGCAAAGCTTGTGACGGGATCTAATTAGAGTGTGGAGGGCAGGGTGTTGGGAGCAAAGCTTGTGACGGGATCTAATTAGAGTGTGGAGGGCAGGAGGTTGGGAGCAAAGCTTGTGACGGGATCTAATTAGAGTGTGGAGGGCAGGAGGTTGGGAGCAAAGCTTGTGACGGGATCTAATTAGAGTGTGGAGGGCAGGAGGTTGGGAGCAAAGCTTGTGACGGGATCTAATTAGAGTGTGGAGGGCAGGAGGTTGGGAGCAAAGCTTGTGACGGGATCTAATTAGAGTGTGGAGGGCAGGAGGTTGGGAGCAAAGCTTGTGACGGGATCTAATTAGAGTGTGGAGGGCAGGAGGTTGGGAGCAAAGCTTGTGACGGGATCTAATTAGAGTGTGGAGGGCAGGAGGTTGGGAGCAAAGCTTGTGACGGGATCTAATTAGAGTGTGGAGGGCAGGGTGTTGGGAGCAAAGCTTGTGACGGGATCTAATTAGAGTGTGGAGGGCAGGAGGTTGGGAGCAAAGCTTGTGACGGGATCTAATTAGAGTGTGGAGGGCAGGAGGTTGGGAGCAAAGCTTGTGACGGGATCTAATTAGAGTGTGGAGGGCAGGAGGTTGGGAGCAAAGCTTGTGACGGGATCTAATTAGAGTGTGGAGGGCAGGGTGTTGGGAGCAAAGCTTGTGACGGCATCTAATTAGAGTGTGGAGGGCAGGGTGTTGGGAGCAAAGCTTGTGACGGCATCTAATTAGAGTGTGGAGGGCAGGAGGTTGGGAGCAAAGCTTGTGACGGCATCTAATTAGAGTGTGGAGGGCAGGGTGTTGGGAGCAAAGCTTGTGACGGCATCTAATTAGAGTGTGGAGGGCAGGAGGTTGGGAGCAAAGCTTGTGACGGGATCTAATTAGAGTGTGGAGGGCAGGGTGTTGGGAGCAAAGCTTGTGACGGCATCTAATTAGAGTGTGGAGGGCAGGAGGTTGGGAGCAAAGCTTGTGACGGCATCTAATTAGAGTGTGGAGGGCAGGGTGTTGGGAGCAAAGCTTGTGACGGCATCTAATTAGAGTGTGGAGGGCAGGGTGTTGGGAGCAAAGCTTGTGACGGGATCTAATTAGAGTGTGGAGGGCAGGAGGTTGGGAGCAAAGCTTGTGAGGGGATCTAATTAGAGTGTGGAGGGCAGGAGGTTGGGAGCAAAGCTTGTGACGGCATCTAATTAGAGTGTGGAGGGCAGGGTGTTGGGAGCAAAGCTTGTGACGGCATCTAATTAGAGTGTGGAGGGCAGGAGGTTGGGAGCAAAGCTTGTGACGGGATCTAATTAGAGTGTGGAGGGCAGGAGGTTGGGAGCAAAGCTTGTGACGGGATCTAATTAGAGTGTGGAGGGCAGGAGGTTGGGAGCAAAGCTTGTGACGGCATCTAATTAGAGTGTGGAGGGCAGGAGGTTGGGAGCAAAGCTTGTGACGGGATCTAATTAGAGTGTGGAGGGCAGGAGGTTGGGAGCAAAGCTTGTGACGGGATCTAATTAGAGTGTGGAGGGCAGGAGGTTGGGAGCAAAGCTTGTGACTGCGATCTAATTAGAGTGTGGAGGGCAGGAGGTTGGGAGCAAAGCTTGTGACGGCATCTAATTAGAGTGTGGAGGGCAGGAGGTTGGGAGCAAAGCTTGTGACGGCATCTAATTAGAGTGTGGAGGGCAGGAGGTTGGGAGCAAAGCTTATGAAGGGATCTAATTAGAGAGTGGAGGGCAGGAGGTTGGGAGCAAAGCTTGTGA
>JAWQFJ010025268.1:5000-12500 GCA_034096865.1 Theodoxus fluviatilis
TCTCTGTCCAGGAGAGGGGTCTCCATGCAGGATTACGGCCCTGCTGTTGATGGCTGTCCCCCTGCGCTGTCCCTAGTCCAGGAAGAGCCGACCCTGCAAAGCCAGACTCACGTCCTTGGCGCTGGGAGATCAGCCCAGATCATCCAGGCTTCCAGGACTGGAAGGTCAAGAGATGTTGTTGCTTCTGTGACCTGTGCTTGTTTTTTTTGCTCGGTCCAAAGAGGAGAAACGACGAGCTTTGCCGTTTATCATAGGCACGGTGGGGGTGAAGCGTACTACATCGTGCATTGGGATGGTTCGTAAGAGGTTTGGAAATCTGTGGGAGGGTTAGGTGTGGGGAAGAGGGCGGAGATTCTATTGGGACTCCTGGTCCGAGAAGGACAGAATATGTTGTGTCTCGGCTCTTTGTTGTTCTTTTTTTGGTTTACCGAAGGAAAAGCACGCTGAGTCTTGTTGTTTATCATAGGCACGGTTAGAATGCAGTGAGCAGAAAATGAGTGGGGAAAATTCGTGAGAGGTTTGGAAACTTGTTAGAGGGCTGGGTATGGAAAAGTAGCTTCGGTTTTTGCAAGGGCTTTTAGTCCAGGATGGTCAGAAGATGTGGCGTGGTCTTTGTGGATTTTACCAAGGAAGAAAGATGCTGCATTTGATTGCATATCACTGGCACGGTGAGGTTTGGGTGAGTTGAATTGCACGTGAAAATGTTTTGGGAGAGGTCGGGTACCACAGTCTGGAGGACTGGGTACGGGAAAAGATTGAATGTTCGTCTGGTCCTTTCGTTTAGGAAGGTTAGGAGCTGCTGTCTGTGCGGACCAAAAAGGGGGACGTTGAGCTATGCCGTTCATTATAGCCACGGAGGTGGGGAAGTGAGGTGGAATGGATGCGAGAATGTGTAAAAAGAAGTTTGGTAAAATAGACGAAAGTTTTGGGGACTAAAAGAGGGTTGAGGTTCCTCCTGTATTTTGAGTAAAGGGAAGTCAAAATGTGCCATTGCTTGCTCCTCTTTGGTTGACCACAATAATGCCGAGTTTTCTTATTTATTATGGGAATATTGGGGTAGGGAGAGGAAATGCACACCTAATGAAAAGTTTGTGCACGTCGGTTGGAAGGGTCGGGGATGGGGATGGATGGATAAAGTTTAAGGGCCTATCAGCCTTGTAGGCTATATAAGGCCACAACGTTAAGAAACACATTCTTCCACCATGTTATTAGAACTCACCGCGATTGTGGAGTATAGTACAATTCACCTAACTAGTGGCATAAAATCCATTAAATCGAGTCTCACTGCCCATCAGCCAGCAAAGGGTGTGTAGAGCCTTCAAACACGAAAAAGCATAAATGCGATAGGGCAAAATTTCACATCACGAGCCTGCTCTGCTCTCTCGTTCGGGGATGGGGAAGAAAGTGAAGCTTCTTATGGGTTTTAATAAGTCCAGGTGGGTCTAAAGATGCTGTTGCCTGATAAAATTTCTTTTAACCCAAAGGAGAGATATACTGAGCCTTCTCTTTTATCAAAATAAAGATTGGGGGGTGGAGGGATGAGCTGAAAATGTGCCTGAAGATGGGTCAGGAGAAGTTTGCTGTGTCAATCTAGAGAGCTATGTATGGCAAAGAAAGTGAAGGTTTTGTGCTTTCCTTCCAGGTTTTACTGAAAAATAGCTGTGAGCCTTGCCCATTTGTCATAGGCACAGTTGGGATAGGGTGAGTTGGAGTAGTCTTGAGGATGGGTTGGGAGAGATCTGGAACTTCAGCATGGAGAGTTGGGTGTGGAGGAAAAATATTCATCAGGGCGTTTAGTACCAGAAGGTCAAAAGATGCTGCTGCTTCTTGGCTTTGTTGATTGACCAAAGGAAAGATATTCTGAGTCTTGCTGTTTATAATAGACATGGTAGGGGTGGAGGGAACTGAAGATGTGCTTGAGGAAGGGTCGGAGAGGTTTGGAACTTTAGTTTGTTGAGCTGACGGTGGGGGGATGTCAAGATCCTTGTCGGTTTTTAGTCCAGGAAGGCTAAAAAATGCTGTTGCTTGGTTTTTTGCATTGACTGTATTCTGAGCCATGCCGATTATTATTTTTTTAATGATGGTGGTCAGGATGGGTTTGAGTCAGGAATGAGAGGAAGGGTGAGAGATGGAAAGGTGGCGAAGGATCTTCCACGCCTTCAATACATAAAGGCCAAGATATGTTGTCCGTTCAGGGTGAGTCATACTGTCATCTCAGATGTTTCGTAGAAAGAAGAAACGTATGAGACCTGATAGAATCCGAAAATTTTGGATAGACTGCACGCGGTGCCCTGAGCCCTTACAGAAGAGCGGGGAGGTTTTCTTTGATTAAAAAAGATGTGGCGAGGACCCAGTTCCAGTTTTTTTTACAGATAGAACACCTAATGCGGCACTTACACTAGCTGAAAAAGCTTTTTACAATTGATACGGCAAATGGTCATGTCTATTGAGAAAAAACATTATACCATGGTTTCCCTGCGCTTATTAGCCATGGATGAAGTTCTCTGACGTCTTTGCTTTGGAAAGAGGAGGTCTGAGAAGTCACGGTTATAACTGGTGAAGATTGTGGTGATAGCGATGGAAGTAAGATATGGTGGTGGAAGTAACGGTGGTAGTGGTGGTGGTAATTAACAGTAGTGATGGTAATGGTGGTAGTGCCACTTGTGGTGGTACCGATGGTAGTGGCACTCATGACGACAAATGTACTGGTTGGAGTGGTGGTACAGATTATAGTTATAGTAGTGATAGTTATGGCAGTGGTTGTGGTACTAGCGAAAAAAGGGTTTGATTGTTATTACTTGGGGCTAATGCTACTTTTGCTTCCGTTGTTGTTACTGCCTCTACTCCTTCTCTTGTTGCTGCTGCTGCTTTTGCTACTGCCTAAAATGTGTGCATGGCTGTGAACCAAAGGACTGCCGACAGGCCGGGTTTGAGTAAATCATTTTTGTCCAACAAGGGACCTCGCTGATATGAGTAGGCGCTGGTGAGTATGTCTGCAACATACTTGTTTTTTCAGTTTCATCACCATGCTCCTTCCTAAATGGAAAAAAATAGGAAATGCTTATTTTATTAGCGGCAAACTGTGTGTCTATGTGATTTCACGAAGTGTTTGTTTATTAGATTTGTAGGACGTTTTATCCCTTTTTGGGGGTACGTTATTCGTTTGACATCTGGCGGACGAATCCTTAATTTGATATACCTAAAAGTATTCACCCATTTCATTTCATAAACCAAAGAGAAACAATCTGATTTCCAAATGTTAGAATTATTCCTGTAGACTCCCGATGGAGCATAGGGCCGCAACAACACCTCGCCAACGCACTCTCTTCTGGGCTGTTCTCCTCAGCTGAGTCCACGTCATTCCGGCGTCCTTCACTTCGCTCTCGTGGAGAAGGTCTGTCGAGAGCGAAGTGAAGGACGCCGGAATGACGTGGACTCAGCTGAGGAGAACAGCCCAGAAGAGAGTGCGTTGGCGAGGTGTTGTTGCGGCCCTATGCTCCATCGGGAGTCTACAGGAATAATTCTAACATTTGGAAATCAGATTGTTTCTCTTTGGTTTATGAAATGAAATGGGTGAATACTTTTAGGTATATCAAATTAAGGATTCGTCCGCCAGATGTCAAACGAATAACGTACCCCCAAAAAGGGATAAAACGTCCTACAAATCTAATAAACAAACACTTCGTGAAATCACATAGACACACAGTTTGCCGCTAATAAAATAAGCATTTCCTATTTTTTTCCATTTAGGAAGGAGCATGGTGATGAAACTGAAAAAACAAGTATGTTGCAGACATACTCACCAGCGCCTACTCATATCAGCGAGGTCCCTTGTTGGACAAAAATGATTTACTCAAACCCGGCCTGTCGGCAGTCCTTTGGTTCACAGCCATGCACACATTTAGGCAGTAGCAAAAGCAGCAGCAGCAACAAGAGAAGGAGTAGAGGCAGTAACAACAACGGAAGCAAAAGTAGCATTAGCCCCAAGTAATAACAATCAAACCCTTTTTTCGCTAGTACCACAACCACTGCCATAACTATCACTACTATAACTATAATCTGTACCACCACTCCAACCAGTACATTTGTCGTCATGAGTGCCACTACCATCGGTACCACCACAAGTGGCACTACCACCATTACCATCACTACTGTTAATTACCACCACCACTACCACCGTTACTTCCACCACCATATCTTACTTCCATCGCTATCACCACAATCTTCACCAGTTATAACCGTGACTTCTCAGACCTCCTCTTTCCAAAGCAAAGACGTCAGAGAACTTCATCCATGGCTAATAAGCGCAGGGAAACCATGGTATAATGTTTTTTCTCAATAGACATGACCATTTGCCGTATCAATTGTAAAAAGCTTTTTCAGCTAGTGTAAGTGCCGCATTAGGTGTTCTATCTGTAAAAAAAACTGGAACTGGGTCCTCGCCACATCTTTTTTAATCAAAGAAAACCTCCCCGCTCTTCTGTAAGGGCTCAGGGCACCGCGTGCAGTCTATCCAAAATTTTCGGATTCTATCAGGTCTCATACGTTTCTTCTTTCTACGAAACATCTGAGATGACAGTATGACTCACCCTGAACGGACAACATATCTTGGCCTTTATGTATTGAAGGCGTGGAAGATCCTTCGCCACCTTTCCATCTCTCACCCTTCCTCTCATTCCTGACTCAAACCCATCCTGACCACCATCATTAAAAAAATAATAATCGGCATGGCTCAGAATACAGTCAATGCAAAAAACCAAGCAACAGCATTTTTTAGCCTTCCTGGACTAAAAACCGACAAGGATCTTGACATCCCCCCACCGTCAGCTCAACAAACTAAAGTTCCAAACCTCTCCCGACCCTTCCTCAAGCACATCTTCAGTTCCCTCCACCCCTACCATGTCTATTATAAACAGCAAGACTCAGAATATCTTTCCTTTGGTCAATCAACAAAGCCAAGAAGCAGCAGCATCTTTTGACCTTCTGGTACTAAACGCCCTGATGAATATTTTTCCTCCACACCCAACTCTCCATGCTGAAGTTCCAGATCTCTCCCAACCCATCCTCAAGACTACTCCAACTCACCCTATCCCAACTGTGCCTATGACAAATGGGCAAGGCTCACAGCTATTTTTCAGTAAAACCTGGAAGGAAAGCACAAAACCTTCACTTTCTTTGCCATACATAGCTCTCTAGATTGACACAGCAAACTTCTCCTGACCCATCTTCAGGCACATTTTCAGCTCATCCCTCCACCCCCCAATCTTTATTTTGATAAAAGAGAAGGCTCAGTATATCTCTCCTTTGGGTTAAAAGAAATTTTATCAGGCAACAGCATCTTTAGACCCACCTGGACTTATTAAAACCCATAAGAAGCTTCACTTTCTTCCCCATCCCCGAACGAGAGAGCAGAGCAGGCTCGTGATGTGAAATTTTGCCCTATCGCATTTATGCTTTTTCGTGTTTGAAGGCTCTACACACCCTTTGCTGGCTGATGGGCAGTGAGACTCGATTTAATGGATTTTATGCCACTAGTTAGGTGAATTGTACTATACTCCACAATCGCGGTGAGTTCTAATAACATGGTGGAAGAATGTGTTTCTTAACGTTGTGGCCTTATATAGCCTACAAGGCTGATAGGCCCTTAAACTTTATCCATCCATCCCCATCCCCGACCCTCCAACCGACGTGCACAAACTTTTCATTAGGTGTGCATTTCCTCTCCCTACCCCAATATTCCCATAATAAATAAGAAAACTCGGCATTATTGTGGTCAACCAAAGAGGAGCAAGCAATGGCACATTTTGACTTCCCTTTACTCAAAATACAGGAGGAACCTCAACCCTCTTTTAGTCCCCAAAACTTTCGTCTATTTTACCAAACTTCTTTTTACACATTCTCGCATCCATTCCACCTCACTTCCCCACCTCCGTGGCTATAATGAACGGCATAGCTCAACGTCCCCCTTTTTGGTCCGCACAGACAGCAGCTCCTACCTTCCTAAACGAAAGGACCAGACGAACATTCAATCTTTTCCCGTACCCAGTCCTCCAGACTGTGGTACCCGACCTCTCCCAAAGCATTTTCACGTGCAATTCAACTCACCCAAACCTCACCGTGCCAGTGATATGCAATCAAATGCAGCATCTTTCTTCCTTGGTAAAATCCACAAAGACCACGCCACATCTTCTGACCATCCTGGACTAAAAGCCCTTGCAAAAACCGAAGCTACTTTTCCATACCCAGCCCTCTAACAAGTTTCCAAACCTCTCACGAATTTTCCCCACTCATTTTCTGCTCACTGCATTCTAACCGTGCCTATGATAACAACAAGACTCAGCGTGCTTTTCCTTCGGTAAAACCAAAAAAGAACAACAAAGAGCCGAGACACAACATATTCTGTCCTTCTCGGACCAGGAGTCCCAATAGAATCTCCGCCCTCTTCCCCACACCTAACCCTCCCACAGATTTCCAAACCTCTTACGAACCATCCCAATGCACGATGTAGTACGCTTCACCCCCACCGTGCCTATGATAAACGGCAAAGCTCGTCGTTTCTCCTCTTTGGACCGAGCAAAAAAAACAAGCACAGGTCACAGAAGCAACAACATCTCTTGACCTTCCAGTCCTGGAAGCCTGGATGATCTGGGCTGATCTCCCAGCGCCAAGGACGTGAGTCTGGCTTTGCAGGGTCGGCTCTTCCTGGACTAGGGACAGCGCAGGGGGACAGCCATCAACAGCAGGGCCGTAATCCTGCATGGAGACCCCTCTCCTGGACAGAGACCCTTCCGTCCGCCTTGACGTCATCCAAGCCCTGCCTGGATCCCCTTCAGCCGATTTGTCCGCCCTGCCAGAAGTCGAAAAGCGAGATTTTTAAGTTACAAAAAGCGTGAGGATGATAATAATTGCGCAAAAATTGTTGATCTGAAGAGTGATGGTAGTGTTGTAACAGATACAAAATGAAGCAGTCTTTTCTGTGTAAAAATGGCTCCAAAATGTTCAATCTTTCATGTCTTAAAATAAGATGGAACTGATTCAGTCTAAAGGGTTGTTGAAATCCTGTAGAAAGTGGTACAATCAATCACGCTATTACAAATCCGCATGAAACTCACAGAACAACTGTCACTTTCCTGTGTATATCACAAAGAGCAATATCAACTTCATTCGCTCAACTGATAAGGCCTCCAACTACTCTTTTGATTCTTTTTCTTGCTTGTCATATTTTCCTCGGCACCGACAAGACTGGTCACATGATGTCTGTGCGGCGGTGCTGCTCACGTGGCGGCCATTGATTGGCTGGGAGCGACGCTATGGGGTCCCGCCCTCTGGAAGCCTTGTCCATTACTGTAATTTGATTTGGTTTGATTGCTGACGCCAATACCCATGGCAGACAGCTCTTTGTTTTCCCCGATAATCGCGATGGGGCCACTCATATTGATATTCTGCGGCCCGTACCAGGCTGGACCGAAAGAGCTGGCACGGTATCATTCCAGGACAGGG
>JAWQFJ010025268.1:15000-20785 GCA_034096865.1 Theodoxus fluviatilis
GGGGGGAAAGCAAGGGGGGGGGGGGGGAGGGGGGGGGGGGGGGGGGGGGGGGGGGGGGGGGGGGGGGGGGGGGGGGGGGGGGGGGGGGGGGGGGGGGGGGGGGGGGGGGGGGGGGGGGGGGGGGGGGGGGGGGTGGGGGGGGGTGGGGGGGGGTGGGGGGGGGGGGGGGGGGGGGGGGGGGGGGGGGGGCGGGGGGGGGGGGGGGGGGGGGGGGGTGGGGGGGGGGGGGGGGGTGGGGGAGGGGGGGGGGGGGGGGGGGGGGGGGGGGGGGGGGGGGGGGGGGGGGGGGGGGGGGGGGGGGGGCGCAATATTTTGGGGGGCCGGGAGGCCGCGCCCCCAGGCCTCGCCGGGGCCGACCGAACCGGCGAAAAGGGGCTTTCGAGGATTTTTGCTCCAATTCCATTTCGCAGCAGTGGTCTCCAAAATAAAGCCTGCAAAACCCCGCCCTGCCGGAAGCAACGCAGATTTTACGCTTTGATTTCCTGTGGAGACTCTGGGAAAGGTCCTGACGGCAGATCCGCCGCCCCGTATCGCCATTAACTGAGAGCAGACACAAACGTCTGATAGTACGTAGCGACGGGGAGGGGGGGAGGAAAGGAACTGAGAGCAGACACGCTCTGATAGTACGCGTCTCCTATCCTGGCAGACTCGGGTGCCACACTGTTTGGGAAACAGCAGTTTTGCACAAGACCGGACTCCTCTCGACAACCCACTCCAAGCGGCCGTCCCGCAGCCCTAAGCGAGCTGCCAGCTTCCGGCGTCTGTCGCGTCAGATATGCTTTGGGAGTTATCTTCCTCGAGAAGCACAGGAATGTTGGTGGGGCGGTTTCCTGCCGGGGTCCATGGGTCCCACTCACTTCCTCCAGTCCAGGTCACTACTAGGTAGTGTGGAGAGCACAGATATATACTATACATATATATATATCTATATTATATAGAGAGCGAAGGAGGAGGGAGAGAGAGAGAGAGAGAGGAGAGAGAAAAAGGCAAGTAATTTCGGCAGAGTTGCACCAACATGCACTTAATCATGACAACACGAACGACACCACACACAACACCACACACGCACAGACACAAAAACACATACATGCACACACACACACTCACACCACACACACAAAACACAGCACACACTTGTACACACACACACAAACCCCACAAAGTACACACACACACACAGAAGCAACGCGCACATAAGCACACACACATATGAACATACACAAACATAAATGCACACACACATAAAAGCACGCACACACACACACACACACACACACACAACACACACACACACACACACATACACACGGAAAGCGAACATACAAACCAACATAGAGAGACATGGAATGAACCAGCCGCAGAACTGAGCAGTTCACATTCGCAGAAAAGACACTCCCACCACCCTTGAGTGTTACGTTTCCATCTGGAACAAGAGCTCTTTGACTGAGGAAGATAGCAATCGCCACGGCAGTCGACGATGCACAATCGCGTCTTCGTCAGAGTTATCGAAGGCAAGGACGATAACTCCTTCTGCAAATGGGACGGGCATGTCCACAATCTCAGCTACGCGGGGGAGGGGTGGGTTGTTTTTGTCCAGCAAATTCGGGGTTGCGAATGGTCGTGGCTTGAGGAAATGGAAAACGCCAACAAATGCTTGAGTGTGTAGAAAAGGGCGTATGGTGAAGCCACCCACCAGCGATAACAGACGAGACTCTCTTAGCGTGGGCGGCACAGCGTGTGGGTTTGGAAGGTCATGATGGATGAAGCACAAAAAAATCAGCGGCCATTCTCGGGTTCCGCGTTGCCTCCCCTTGGGAATCTTTCGGCAGAAGCGAAAATAAGTCAAGTCTCCGTTGTGAGTGACAGGACGTTGCAAAGTAACGAAAGAAAAAGTAGGGTCTGTCAGTGCAAAGTTATTCTCGTTGATTCTGTCCGTCTGACTGTGTGGGCTTGTCTCTTGCCTCTCTGCATACTATGCCTCTGTTTGTCTATTTTACGTGTCTGCATCTCTCTCCTCCATCTCTCGTCCTCTTTCTCTCCTCCTCTCCCTCTCTCTCTCTCTCTCTGTGTTTCTCTGTGGTGGGTTTTTATCTCTGTTTCTCTCTTCTGTGAGTCTCTGTCTCTGTCTCTGTCTATGTCTCTCTCTCTCTACTCTATCTCTCTCCTCTCGCCTCTCCCTCTCCTCCTCCTAGTCTGTCTTCTGTGTGTGCGTGTGTGTGTGCGTCTGTCTGTGTGGTTGTCTCTGTCTCTCTGTATAACATATGCTTCTGTATGTCTATTTTACGTGTCTGCATTCTCACTCTCTCTCTCTCTTTCCAACCCCCCCTCGCTCTCTCTCTATCTTTCTCTCCTCTCTCTCTCTCTCTCCTCTCTCTCCCTCTCTCTCTCTCTCCGCCTTCTCGTGTTTCTGTGTGTGTGTTTCCCTTCTCTCTGTTTTCTCTCTCTCTCTGTCTCTGTCCTCTGGTCTCTCTCTTTCTGCTCTCTCTCTCTCTCTCCTCTCCGTTTCTGCTGTCGGCGTGTGCGTGTGTGTGTATGTGTGTATGTGTGTGTGTGTGTGTGTGGGTGTGTTTGTAAGTGTGTGTTTGGGGGTGTGTGTGTGTGTGTGTGTGTGTGTGTGCGTAACGGACGCGCGCTGTGGTGCAACTCTCTCTCTCTCTCCTCTCTCCGCTCCTTCTGGACATCTCTCTCATCTGCCTGTCTCCCTCTCCTCTCTCGATCTCCTCCCCAATCAAACTCCCTCTCTCTCTCTCTCTCGCCCTCCCCGTCCGACTCCGCCCAGTCCTCTTCTCCCCCGCCTCCAAAGACTCTCTCCTCTCTCTCTGTCTCGTTCCTCTTCCTCGTCTCTCCAACTCTCTCTCTCCTTCCTCTCTCTCGCCTATCTCTTCCGCCTCTCAAACGTCTCCTCTCTCCTACTCCTTCTCATCAAAGAACCTAAAGAATGGGGGTGTTTGCGTGAAAAACTCTCTCCTCTTCTCGTTCTCTCTTTCGTCTCTCGCTCCCACCAATCCCTCGCTCTCCTCTCTCTCCTCTCTCACTCCCCTCCTCTCCCCTCCTCATCCCTCTCCTTCGTCGTTCTCGTCTCCTTCTCTCTCTCTATATCTCTCATCTTTCTATATATATATATATTTATATAATAATATATGACATATTAATAATAATCTGATATATCTATCTATCTATCTATCTCTCTGTGCGCGCGCCGCGGTGTGTGCGCGAGAACAGACGGACGAACGAACGGACGAACTGGACGCCGGCCCGCCCACAAGAATTACCCCACTGCACAAATGGACATAAACCGTAAACCAACCGCAGAAGAAAGGAAAGAAAAGATGATACATACAATATTAGAAACGACACATCGAGCAGGAAGAAAACAAGCGCAGATTTCTAAATAGCAGCAGGAGGGGGGGACGTTAGTGGGAGTGTGGGGAAAAAAAAGGCTAACGCTGGCACACGAGGAGGAAGGAGGGGAAAGTTTAACATGGCAATTCCATAAGCTGCTATCGCTCTCACCGTACACAGACAGCCGTTCTCAGCGTACGTCCTCGGCGGGAAGTAATAGTAAGCGCAATTTCAGTTCAGCGGGGGCAATGGGGGGCACGCAATGCACCCTTTCCGTGTGTGCGGTTTTTTCCCACGCTGCCTTTTCCCTCCACCCACCTTCCCGAGACTTCGGTCGTGCCATGCGTAGCTATCAGAGTGCGTGGTTATGAAATGAGTCAACCAGAGTGATTGTGCACGCTTCCAGCACAGCACCCCGAGCGCGCGCAGAGAGGGAGAGAGGAGAGAGATGAGGAGAGGAGGAGAGGAGAGAGAGTAGAGAGGGGAGTGGAGAGGTGAGAGAGGAGAGGGGAGGAGAGAGAGAGAGGGAGAGAGGGAGAGAGAGGAGGCGGGAGATGAGAGGAGGAGAGAGAGACGGGGGGGGAGAGGAGAGAGAGGAGAGAGGAGGAGAGAGAGAGACAGAGAAGAGAGGGAGAGAGAAGCGCGAGAGAGAGAGAGAAGAAGAGAGGAGAGACAGGAGGGAGAGGAGAGGAGAGAGAGATGAGAGAGAAGAGAAGAGAGAGACATGGGAGAGAGAAGAGGGAGAAGAGACAGGGGAGGAGAGAGAGACGAGGAGGGAGATACGGAGAGGGGGAGAGAGGAGAGGAGAGAGAGGGGAGAGAGAGGCGAGAGAGAGGAGGAGAGAGAGAGAAGATGAAGAAGGGGAGGAGAGAAGAGAGTGGAGAGCGGACAGGGAGAGAGAGAGAGGAGTAGAGGACGAGATGAGGAGAGAGAAGAGAGGAGACGAGGAGAGAGAGAGGAGAGAGGAGAGGAGGAGAGAGGAGAGAGAGAGGAGAGAGACGAGAGAGGAGACGAGGAGAGAGGAGAGAGGGAGGAGAGAGGAGAGAGAGGGAGAGGGAGGAGAGAGGAGAGGAGAGAGAGACGAGAGGAGGAGAGAGGAGAGGAGGAGAGGAGGAGGAGAGAGGAGAGAGGGAGAGAGAAGGAGGAGAGGAGGAGGGAGGAGAGAGGAGAGACGCGAGGAGGACAGAGGAGAGAGAGAGGAGAGAGGAGAGGAGGAGAGAGAGGGAGAGAGAGAGGAGAGAGAGAGGAGAGGAGAGAGGAGGAGAGAGAGACGAGGAGAGGAGGAGAGAGAGAGGAGAGACGGAGAGAGAGGAGGAGAGAGAGAGAGGGAGAGACGAGGAGAGAGAGAGAGGAGGGAGAGAGGAGAAAGGAGGGACGAGAGAGGAGGGAGGAGAGAGGAGAGAGAGGAGGAGAGAGAGGTTAAGAGAGAGAGAGGAGGGAGAGGAGAGAGGAGGAGAGGAGAGGGGAGGAGGAGGTGAGGAGGAGGTGAGGAGGAGAGAGGAGGAGGAGAGAGGAGGGAGGAGGAGAGAGAGGAGGAGAGGGAGGAGGAGAGAGAGGAGGAGGAGGAGAGAGCGGAGGAGAGGACGGAGAGAAGAGGAGACGAGAGGAGAGGAGGAGGAGGAGAAGAGGAGGAGAGGAGAGGAGAGAGAGAGGAGGAGGAGACGGAGGAGAGGAGGGAGAGAGAGAGGAGAGGAGAGGAGAGGAGGAGGAGAGAGGAGAGAGGAGAGAGAGGAGGAGAGAGGAGGAGAGAGGACGAGGAGAGCGGAGAGAGGAGGAGGGAGGAGAGAGAGAGGAGAGGAGGGAGGAAGGAGGAGGAGAGAGAGGAGGAGAGAGGAAGAGGAGAGCGAGAGGAGAGGAAGAGAGAGAGAGAGAGGAGAGGAGGAAGAGAGAGAGGAGAGAGAGAGAAGAGGAGAGAGAGAGAGAGAGAGAGAGAGATGGAGAGAGAGAGGAGAGAGAGGGGAGAGGAGACGAGAGAGGAGAGAAG
This sequence comes from Theodoxus fluviatilis, assembly GCA_034096865.1. Classification (NCBI taxonomy): domain Eukaryota; kingdom Metazoa; phylum Mollusca; class Gastropoda; order Cycloneritida; family Neritidae; genus Theodoxus; species Theodoxus fluviatilis. The sequence continues at coordinate 20,327 of JAWQFJ010025268.1, forward strand.
AGAGGAGTAGGAGAGAGCAGAGAGGAAGAGACGAGAGAGAGAGAGAGAGAGAAGAGGAGAGAGAGAGGAGAGGAGGAGAGAGAGGAGAGAGAGGAGACGAGAGAGGGAGCACGGAGAGAGGAGAGAGAGAGGATGAGAGAGGAGGAGAGAGAGAAGAGAGGAGACAAGAGAGGAGAGAGAGGACGAGAATGAGAGGAGAGACGAGAGGAGGATGAGAGGAGAGGAGAGAGAGGGAGAGGAGAGGGATGAGAGAGAGAGAGAGAGGAGGAGAGGAGAGAGAGGAGCGAGAGAGGAAGAGAGGAGAGGACGAGAGGAGAGGAGAGAGGAGGAAGAGGAGAGAGAGACAGAGATGGAGGAGGAGAGAGAGAGGAGGAGAGGAGAGAGAGACGAGGAGAGAGAGAGAGAGGAGGAGAGAGGAGAGAGAGAGAGAGGGAGAGGAGAGAGGAGAGAGAGAGAGAG
>JAWQFJ010025269.1:2500-15000 GCA_034096865.1 Theodoxus fluviatilis
AAACTTGCTTTGCCTTGGGCAAAGGCTGTTGTTATTTGTTGACTCCAGCCAAAAACCAAGGCTACAGCAAAATGTTGTTATGCTGTAATGTTGTACTGTTATGTGGGGATTATCTTCAGCCGTGGTAAGCTCCTAACATAACAACTGACATTCTCTGGAGACAGAGATCAAATCCCCTGAAGACGGAGTGTGGCTGCCTATATGGCGGGGTGTTCAAAAACAGTCACACACGCAATCATCTCACCCACTTGGGTGATCCTGGGAGTGTTTAGCCCAGGTACGCAACAACAACAACAACAACAACAAAACTTGCTAAAATTTTCTCATAAAGCTCAAAACCTATCAAGCACTGATGATTTCCTTTCAAATGGTAAATAAAGCACATGATCACGTGACCTTTTATCGGGGAGTCATGGTTTGCTAATGGTGGCAGATGGTTTTTAAAAAAGCCTTCAGTTCTTAAAAAAAAGAAAAAGGAATCTTTCACGAATAAGAAGATTTGTCCACTGCATTGTATTGAGGATGCTATTTAGTTGAGCAATTTGCAGATATTATCTTTTATGTCACTAAGAATCTTAAGGGAGAATGAAAGCGCCGGGAGTGAAAGAGGTGGGGTTGGGAATGGGGGGAGGATGGGGTGGTGGTGAGGGTGGGGGAATAGACTACACAGACTCACAGATTGATAATCAAACTCTTCAACAGAACCGTAATCTGCGAATGGCTAAATTTGACTGCGTCTTACACTTCTGAGCTGTCTCTCAAAATCAGTCCCTATCATACAACAATCAGTTCATGGTGGAAGGTCACCACTGAAGGTGAGACTACGTGGCGTGGCGCCTTTAAGGTAGTAGTAACCAGTAACCATACTGTGTTTGTTAGTTGAAGTTTTTTTGTCCAATTTTCTTACCCAACAGGTTGTACTTTTAAAGTGCTGTTTACCTGTGATGTGTTTGAATCAATTATGCTAATTAGTTTTCCAATATGGCTGCCGATGCAACACTTTTTGGGGTCAGTTTTTGAAACATAATACCAGAAAAGAAGGTAACGATCAAAACTTGAATTTTCCCCCAGAAATACAATATTCTAGGGTAGCATGTCATGACCCCCCAAAATAGACAACTACTCTGAGCATTTCGTTCTAACACAGTTTCACATCGGAAGTTACATGAACTGAGTTGCTAATTACATATTCAAGATCCTGTCACTTTGATAAAAAGGAAGATATATTTTTGATTATGGGTCATTCCATGGAAGGCTATATGTATGAAAAAAATTATGCAAAGTTTCAAGGAAATCAAACTTCAGAGCACAGAGATGCGATGTCTGAAATCCAACACATAGGGGTAAAAACCTGAACACTGAGAAAATTGCATTTGAAGTTCTCATTCCTCATTATGACAGCTGACAGTTCCTCCGAATTTTTTAACCATAGAACACCTTTTCCCCCCAGAACCAAAACACACAAACACATTCTATATACATTGAATTTACTACACAGTGTATGATTTGGAAAACATATTTTCGGCCATATTGAACAAAAATGACTTTTTAAAAACTGGGTGCTATCCGATACTACCTAAACAATCGCTTGTGCCGTGCGACTCGGCAGACAGTGTGACATGAGCGCACTGTAGCAGTTCAAGGTTTGCACATGGGAGGATTATCTCCCCATGTACCAAAATGCTGGCGCGAGTTACACACAGACCAGCCGTGTGACAAGCATAGGCCGGTGTTAACATGTGTCAGACAACATTTGAAATGCAGACGTAGATGCTATCAAATGTTGCTCCATGTTGACACCAGCCTAATGCGTGCACGCGGCTCGCTCTGAAAACCTCGGCCCCGGGCAGAGAACTTGACTGCGCGACATGGGATCTCGTGCGAACTTTGTCTCTGTCAGGGCGAGAGACAACAGTGATAATTTAGAAGTGCTTGCGTGATGATACACTTCTCTCCGCACGAGTCGAGAGAGATAAATGTTACCTGACTCTACGAGATGCGTCTGTACTCAAACTGGAAATGTTTTGAGCTTTGGCCCGAAATAGGCCAGGTGGAATGTAGGCTGTTATAGTGTTAACGAAATCGAGTTTTTCATTCATTCCAGCTGCTCCACAAATCACTCATCTCAGTACGTGTTGCTGTGAGGAAATTGTCATGTGTTACCTTCAAGCATACTAAACTGTGGTTTTATAGCTAGAGCCGTATCCAGCACAGATAAAAAGAACAAAGCTGTTTACATCACTGTGGCGGGAAGTCGATTACAAAACTTACAAAAGGTAGTCTCTCTCTCTCCTCCCCCCCCCCCCCCCCCCCCCCCCCCCTCTTCCTGAAATAATAGATTTTTGCTTAACTGATTTTGCTCTTACAGTTGTGCGTAAAAATCATTATATCGTAAAAAAGCACAAACGAACGAACGTGCGAACGAAGAAACGAATAAATGAACAAATGAACGAACGAAGAAGTACACAAACAAGCTTCTGTTGAGCGCAGAATGTCTAAGGCATTGCAGCACTTAAAGAACATTATATTTAAAGTTTGATAAACATTTCATTAAAAACAAAACAGTCATCACACATTAAACATTTAAGATATTGGGATAGCGATCCTTTAAAAAGTTCAAAACGGTCGACCTTGAACAATCATTGTCATTTGCATCATCATCATCATGATCATGATCATGATCATCATCATCATCATCATCATCATCATCATCATCATCATCATCATCATCATCATCATCATCATCATCATCATCATCATCATCATCATCATCATCATCATCATCGTCGTCGTCGTCGTCGTCGTCATCATCATCGTCGTCGTCGTCGTCATCGTCGTCGTCATTATAATCATCGTCAACGTCTTCGTCGATCATCATCATCATCACCACCATCATCATCATCATCATCGTCGTCATCATCATTGTCATCGTCGTCGATCATCATTATCATCATTATCATCATCACCAGCGGCAGCGTCGTCGCTCTGGACATTATTGAGTGTGATATAAATTTGTCGAGTAAATGATTCCAGATGATGAGCCCATGCCGGAAATACCCTCTGTCCAGCTCTCTTTGGTGTTGAAGAAAGAGGTCAAATATGATATGCTTTGCAAACTAGTGTACGTGTTAGGTTTCTGATTCATCGATAAACGGTGGCTTTTGACGTCTACAGGAAGAAGGTGTACGTATGCGTGTGCGTGCGTGCGTGCTTGCGTGCGTGCGTGTGTATGTGTGTGTGCGCGCGCGCGTGTGTAGGTGTGTGTCTGTGTGTGTCTGTCTGTCTGTCTCTCTGTGTGTGTGTGAGTGTATGTGTGTGTGTGTGTGTGTGTGTGTGTGTGTGTGTGTGTGTGTAAAAACGGCATCTTATTGCACAGCAACTGACCTCATCAATTTCCTGATTCTATCTTACATGCGAAGGAATCCATTTTGTGTAATATATCACCGCAAAGGAAGACACTCATCTATACCAATAGTGCATTTTCACTGTACATTGCATTAAACTCCTGAGAGCAAGAAGCCAACAAAATTACCATTCTCTGTATACTTTGATTACTGACCCTTTAAATGTCTTTTTCTTCAAGACCAAAAATTATGTTTTCAGTCATAAGTATTCAAACAGGTGTAAATTGTCAACCGCTTCAAAATGTAAATATATATTTGAAAGAGAAAAGTCTGTCTGTGTGTTTGTCGGTGTCAGTCATGTCAAGACTCCAGAAAGGAAAGCAAATTTTAAAATCCCATAATAGATTTGGAGTCAGCGAGTCTCAGAGATGGTTTTAGGCTAAATCAGCGAATTTAGAAAATTAATTGGGGAGGGGGGTTTAATGGTGGAGCAGCATTTTGCTAAATGTGGAGCACTAATGCAGAATTTTGCTGTATGCAGAGCAACGATAGCTATCACAGTTACATTCCTTTGACCAGAACACCAGGTTGGCAAACAACGTGGTGCATGTATACCAGGGGTGTGTTTAGCAGAGGCAATCCTAAAGGCCTTCGCACACGAAGCAATTCCACACGCCACACACGGACTGACAAAAATATCTCCCAATGGCAGAGCGCTACTGACGCCTTTGCTACACTATTGCCAGCCGTGATTGGCTGCCACAATGACACTTGCGAGATTGCCAGGGTAAAATCGCCTCGTGTACGATGGCCTCAACGCATCGCACGCGATTTTTGTCCCGGGACCACAGGCGCGTTTCCCTTCGAAAGTTTTAAAAAAAGTTCAGAGAGAAGCGCTCACGACGGGCGCTCACGAAGCCTCGTGCTTTACTCTTAAATGAACCTTCCACGCAGGCTATTGCCATGAGCGCTCATGTCTAAATATATCCCCCAAAACATTCGAAACGAAACGCGCCCCTGAAAGCCGTCGACAACTGAGCGATGCAAGCTTGGGTGTGAATTATATGTTTTATTGGAGCAATAAACTGTTGATGACATTAAATAACCATGTTACACCCGGGTCAAACACTGGGCACCTTTGCTTGTGTCGTAATTATATTGGCACATACAATTTTAAAGGGGATACTTCGCACTTTGTGATGAGACAATAATTTTAAAGCAGAGAGAACTCAGAGAGCACAAACCTCCACCAAGGAAGCTACAATTTCTCTTCCACGGTCTGTACAATTCAGGTAGGATGTTCTGCTAGCCCAGGCCTGACGCTACGAAGTATAGTTCATTTTAACGCAGCGCCTTCTAGCAGTCTCTCAGTGTGCGGTACGCATACGCCGGCGTCATCAATATTTTGACGTCATCAACTGTGATGCAGAAGTACTTTTTTCTTAATTGTATCAAAGACCCTCTACAATAAGATGGTTCATCCGGCACTCGGCCTATATAAAACATGATGACGGAGACCGAGACGCCCCAAGCGGAAACGGTGACGCTCGAGTCAAGGAAGACAATCCATCAAGAAATTCCCCCTACAAGAACCATTCAAAAACAGCAACCGCAAGAATCGTCGTCACTGTCTTACGTCACTTTTTATTCGGTCCATTCAGATTTTTTACCGGCTAATCACCGCTACCGCTTGGTGGCGCGCGTGATCCTAATTTCGCCGGAAGTGACCGGATGAACCATCTTATTGTAGAGGGTCTTTGATTGTATTTCCTAAACGAGATAACAAATCAGCCTCAAAATTGAATGAATTGTTTCGTAGATAAAACTCTGACCAGATATCAACATTTCATTAGAACCTATTTTGAACTTTTAGAGTTATTTTGCTGAATAACTAGCAAACTAACCATGGGAAAAATAACTTTCTCGGCGGAGGATGGATGAATGGATGGAGTTTTACGGCCTATCAGCCTTTGTAGGCTATATAAGGCCCATTCTAGTGAACTAGAGATTTCGCCTACCGGCAAAAGTATCTCTAGCACTGTTGACATCACGTGATGGAAGGCTTTCGGCCAATTTATGCAAACGGAGGTCACACGAGGGGCTTGTGGGACAGCCGATGTGCTCCCTGACATACGCCGTTAAAGTAGTTCTAAGACTATTTCGCACAAAACTCTTAACTTACTCTTGTTGAGACAACAAACAAGCGTTTATTCGATGCAATAAAATGTTTGTGTTGAAATGGAAACAAGTTTTGACATCTGAATGATTTCTGTAAAAAGTGGAGAGAAAAATAGTATCAGAACGAACTATTTTTGGCGCAAGGCTGTAATGCGAAGGGTCAAGCTTATTACGCATTCATTGCGAACTGTGCCAGAGTCAATACTCGGGTTTACAGAATGTATAAGGCCAAGCAAGAAAATTGATAGAAGAGTTCCAAGTAAGCGCAATTCAAGTCACAATGTCCCTATTTATTCGCCTGTTACGAATCGCGTAGGGAGACGCGGTGGGTCATTTCTTTTAACCTCTAACCCACAGGGGAATTGCGTAGGGAGACGCGGTGGATCATTTCTTTTAACCCCTAACCCACAGGGAAATCGCGTAGGGAGACGCGGTGGGTCATTTCTTTTAACCCCCAACCCACAGGGAAATCGCATAGGGAGACGCGGTGGGTCATTTCTTTTAACCCACAACCCTCAGGGGAATTGCGTAGGGAGACGCGGTGGGTCAATTCTTACCCCGAACCCACGGGGGACCTCGGCGGAGGTAAACATCGTATGGTGTGTTGGACTGACTCAGCATGGGTGAACCAGCAGCGTATTTTGCAGGCAGGAGGGTACCATTCTCCTTGGAGAGTTTTTGTCCGTCAGCAAAGCACAGTGAAATCAACCTTGCATTCTCTCCATGTCGTCTGCTTCTTCAGACGAGTTGCTGGTTTGCATGTCAGCCATCGCAGGCGAAAGCTGACGGCCATACAAAGAGGGAAATTTCCACCTCAAGGTTTCCCGTGTGCCTGTCACGTATTGAAGATATCTTGAGACTGGGGTGTTCATCGAGCGATGCAAATCATTCTCTTTAGACTGTAACCTGGGTGTTTCTCAAAATGTCTGGTTGTACGTGACTTCCGCAGATTTGAGTCTGGGGTGTTTGTCGAGGGATGCAAATCATTCTCTTTAAACTGTAGCCTTGGTGTTTATCAAAATGTCTGGTTGTACGTGACTTCCGCAGTTTTGAGTCTGGGGTGTTTGTCGAGGGATGCAATCATACTCTTTGGACTGTAACCTGGGTGTTTCTTAAAATGTCTACTGGTACATGACTTTCGTATGTAAGAGACTAGAGTGTTTCTCGAGGGATACAAATGATTTGTTGTCATTGTAGCATCAGAAGGAAGTTTAGCGTAGTTATCTCCCTTCAACACTTCGAGTTGTACATGAGTTCTCATTGTTGATTTTTAAAGCTGAAAACTTTTGGAAGGGTTTGTAAGAAACACGCTAACATTCATACACAGGAACAGAAACCCACAAGCACGCGCGCGCGCGAAAACAAACAAACACATATACACTCTCTCTCTCTCTCTCTATCCATCTCCATTTTTGTCTCTGTATCTGCCTGTGTCTCCGTCCGTCCGTCTGTTTATCTCTCTCTTTGCCCTTCTGACTCTGTCTGCCTGTCTGACTCTGTCTCTGTTTCTATCACTCTTTCACTGACTCTTTCTCTCGATTGTACTGTTTTTCTGTTCTCCTACCCCCCCCTCTTCTCGTCCCTCCCCTCTCTCATTCTCTCTCTTTTCGTTCTCTTCTCTCTTCTCTCTCGGATCTTTGCCTCTCCTCGCTCTCACTCTTGAGGGATCTTCCATCTAGGTCGTCATCTCTCTCTTCTCTCTCTCCAGTCGCTCGTCATCCTCATCTCTCCTCTCTCTCTCTCTCTTACCACATTTGAATATTTTGCCTCAAGGGCTGAATGTAAGAAAGGCAATACTGCCTAATTCACTACCCTTGTAAAATAAAGTTCGTTCGTTCGTTCGTTCGTTCTCTCTCTCTCCAGGTTCTCAATCCGCTCCCTCCGTTCTGGCACTCCGCTCTAATTCCAAGATTTTGACTGCCACATACATGCAACTTTCAAAGACCAATCCTCAGGTAGGTATCATCGATGTCTTCAACACATGCAAGGACAAAAGTCCGTCATCTCGCACGACGCAGAGAACCAGCCCGAGTCTCTAGACAACAGCACAACGATAGGCTGGAAACTGGAGCTAGGAGGAAGCAGACGACAATTTCGGAGTTGTCTCCCCTCGAAAGACATTTGGCCAAACTCTTCCCCGCTGTGAGGCTTTACGTAGACTGCGCTGAGCGGAACCAGCGCTGTGAGTTACACGGGTGTGTGCATTCCTACGGTTGACATGTGGTAGCCATCACGGACGCATTAGACCGCGACCGAGGCTACTGGACACTGGGACTGCATCAGTGCCAGACGGAGCCTTTTCTGTGCAGTTGCTGCTGTTCCACTCTGCTCACTCTACTGCCCTCGGTGAGTAGTGATTTGGAAGGAGTGAAAAAAGAATGAGAGAACGAATGAAAGGAATGATAGCGGTTGTGAATGATTAAATAACTGTCGACTTAAAATATATATGTTGAACAATGCAAGAGGTTGCTATGGTAGTAGTCGTTGTTGAGGACATTTTCTGGAGGTGGAGTCACGTACTTAGTACGATGGCACATTTCGCAACACAGTGAAATGCACATTAAGATGCTGCTACCATCAATCTCAGCAGCAACTGATTAACGTCTGTTGCTGAATATGTTTCTGGAGTGCTTTGTCTAAAAAGTATGTAATTAGTTTAACAATTAAAATCAACGCTGCAATCCGAATTCAGTGTTTCGTTTTCAATGGTGAAGAATCTCCATACTGTCCATGCAGATGAACTCTTGCCGCAGCAACCTCACTTGGATTGGGGGTAAGAATAGACCCACCGCGTCTCCCTGTGGATTGGGGTAAGAATAGACCCACCGCGTCTCCCTGTGGGTTGGGGGTAAGAATAGGCCCACCGTGTCTCCCTGTGGGTTGGGGGTAAGAATAGGCCCACCGTGTCTCCCTGTGGGTTGGGGGTAAGAATAGACCCACCGCGTCTCCCTGTGGATTGGGGTAAGAATAGACCCACCGTGTCTCCCTGTGGGTTGGGGGTAAGAATAGGCCCACCGTGTCTCCCTGTGGGTTGGGGGTAAGAATAGGCCCACCGTGTCTCCCTGTGGGTTGGGGGTAAGAATAGACCCACCGCGTCTCCCTGCACGATTTCTGAAGAGGCGAATAATGAGAAAAATCCAGACTTGACTTGCTCTAACCAGATTTAGTGATTCTCGTGATCAACGGTCTTGCATAGCCTACAGAGGCCGATAGACTACACTCTTTCATTCGTTTTATTTATATAGCTTATCTCAGCAAAATCTGGCATTTTACTGCTTCTTTTAAAAATCCAGTTTTAAACACCGTATCCTCATGCAAATGTTATGTTTTAATACTTCACCTCCCTCTCCCTCCACCCTCCACCCCCCCCCACCCCCACCCCCCACCCCCATCCCCTCCGAACCGATCCCACCTCCCTTCCAATTTTATAGTAAAACGGCTGGCAGCTTGGCATTGAGATCTCAGCCACGAGATAGTGAACTATAAAACAGCCCTCCCTGGCCTCTCAATGCGAGGGCTGAATTTTCATTGACACTCTCAAGGTCGGCCGTAAGTTTGAGTCATTGAGTGTGGGGTGAACGATAAAATGAAAAGGTGGAGGAGAATGAAGAAGAAATAAAAACAGAGGAAAGAATATGATGAATAAATGAATGGGTGGAAGGATGAATGAATGAATGAACGAACGAATGCATAATGAATGAATGAAAAATGATGGATGGATGGATGGATGGATGGATAGATGGATGGGTGGATGGATGGATGGATGGATGGATGGATGGATGGATGGATGGATGGATGGATGGATAGATGGATGGATGGATGGGTGGGTGGGTGGGTGGGTGATTGGATGAGTGAGTAAGTGAGTGAGTGAGTCAAAGAGAGACAGAGAAAGAAAGAGAGAGAGAGAGAGAGAGAGAGAGAGAGAGAGAGGGAGAGAGAGAGAGAGAGAGTGAGAGCGAGAGCGAGAGCGAGAGAGAGAGAGAGAGAGAGAGAGAGAGAGAGGGAGAGAGAGAGAGAGAGAGAGAGAGAAAGATTGAGAGTAAGAAAAAGAAAGAAAGAAAAAGTAAGAGAAAGAAAAAACGAAGGAAAGAAAGAAAAGAATGAAAGAAAGAGAGAAAGAAAGATAGAAAGGAAGACACAGACAGACAGACAGACGGACGGACGGACGGACGGACGGAAGAAAGGAAGGAAGGAAGGAAGGAAAAAAGAGAGAAAAAAAGAAAAAAAGAAAATAGAAAGAAAGAAAGAAAGAAAAAAGAAAGAGAAAAAAGAAAGAAAGAAAGAAAAAAGAAAGAAAGAAAGAAAGAAAGAAAGGGTTGAAATGACCTAACAGCCGTTGTGGGCCATGTAATTCCGTTGATGACAAAATCTCCAGAGCTGTTTGGAGTAAGGACAAATTAACTCTCGACTTTCCTGCTCATTAGGCCTGCACAGAGCGCTAGGGAGACGCCGTGGGTGTGCATTTCTTTCTTACCCCCATCTACTCGGACATGGGCGGAGCAAGAGGGTTGAGAGTGTTTTGTAAAATATTGTCATTGTCTGTGCAACATGCGAATGCATGCATGCTCCCACACGCGCAGCGGGCAGATTCATGTGCATGCCACAAAGATGAGCGGGCGTGTATTCCTATGCACACGCATACACTCGGGCGCGCGCACAAAATACGTACGCACACACACACACACACACACACACACACACACACACACACACACACATACAAAAACACATACACACAATCACACACACACACACACACATACATACACACACACACGCACACACACACACACACACACTTCCTGACAAAAACACACGCGCGCGCTCGATCGCGCACACACATACATACACCTACAGAAGCACACACACGTATACACACACATTATCACCTTCACGCACATTCACGCATGCACATGAATGTGTATGAAAATGTTCATGCACAAGCTTGCTATCGCACTCAGACAAGCGCAGGCGCGCTTAAATGCGTACAAATACATACACTAACACACACACACACACACACACACACACACACACACACTAAAACACTAACACACACACACACACACACCAACACACACACTAACACAAACTAACACACACACTAACACACACACACACGATTCCATAATGTCTTACATCACCACTACCATCACCACTACAATTACCACCGCCACTACTACCACAACCATCACCACCATCAACACCTCCTCCTCCTTCTTATTCCTCCTCTTCCTACTCCTCCTCTTCCACCACCACTATCACCACTACCACAACCTCCTCCATCACCACCACACCATTCCTTCCACCTATTTCACTTCTACCATCTCCATCACACCAATCCTACCACCTCTATCACCCCCATTACCATTACCACTACACCATTCCTACCACCTCTATCACCCCCATTACCATCACCACTACACCATTCCTACCACCTCTATCACCCCATTACCATCACCACTATACCATTCCTACCACCTCTACCACCCCCATTACCATCACCACTACACCATTCCTACCACCTATATCACCCCCATTACCATTACAACTACACCACTCTACCACCTCTATCACCCCCATTACCATCACCATCACACCAATCCTACCACCTCTATCACCCCCATTACCATCACCGTCACACCTATCCTAACACGTCTATCACCCCCATTACCATCACCACCACACCTATCCTAACACCTCTATCACCCCCATTACCATCACCATCACACCTATCCTACCACCTCTATCACCACCATTACCATCACCATCACACCTATCCTAACACCACTATCACCCCCATTACCATCACCATCACACCTATCCTAACACCTCTATCACCCCCATTACCATTACCACTACACCATTCCTCCCACCTCTATCACCCCCATTACCATCACCACTACACTAATCCTACCACTTATATCACCCCCATTACCATCACCACCACACCTATTCTAATACCTCTATCACCCCCATTACCATCACCACTACACCATTCCTACCACCTATATCACCCCCATTACCATTACAACTACACCACTCTACCACCTCTATCACCCCCATTACCATCACCATCACACCAATCCTACCACCTCTATCACCCCCATTACCATCACCATCACACCTATCCTAACACCTCTATCACCCCCATTACCATCACCACCACACCTATCCTAACACCTCTATCACCCCCATTACCATCACCATCACACCTATCCTACCACCTCTATCACCACCATTACCATCACCATCACACCTATCCTAACACCACTATCACCCCCATTACCATCACCATCACACCTATCCTAACACCTCTATCACCCCCATTACCATTACCACTACACCATTCCTCCCACCTCTATCACCCCCATTACCATCACCACTACACTAATCCTACCACTTATATCACCCCCATTACCATCACCACCACACCTATTCTAATACCTCTATCACCCCCATTACCATCACCACTACACCATTCCTACCACCTCTATCACCCCATTACCATCACCATCACACCTATCCTACCACCTCTATCACCCCCATTACAATTACCACTGCACCATTCCTACCACCTCTATCACCCCCATTACCATCACCACTACACCATTCCTACCACCTCTATCACCCTCATTACCATCACCACTACACCAATCCTACCACCTCTAACACCCCCATTACCATCACCATCACACCTATCCTACCACCTCTATCACCTCTACCATGACCACCAGCACCACCACCACTACCACGATGACATGTACAGCAACCAACACCAGCTGCCCTACTACTACTGCTGCCTCTGTCGCTATTGCCACTCCTACTAGGCGTTGACGACGAGAACAATGATGATGATAATGACGACGACGATAGGGATGACAGCGATATAGGGGTGCTGGATATTCTTCTTGTTGATGTCGTCGTCGTTAATGTTGTAGCTGTCGTTGCTAGTGACGGTGACGATGCCAATGATGA
>JAWQFJ010025271.1:0-14439 GCA_034096865.1 Theodoxus fluviatilis
AGTTTTATTTGGCACATCAGCGCAGAGTAAAAATAGCAAGAATTCAAATGACCTTTACAATGTAAATGTACAATGTACTTCCTAACCCTTCAAACTTGTTTAGAATATACACCAGTTCCTGCCAGCCCACCCTCCAGTGCTCTCCCCTCTTGCATGAGTACACGGTCAGCCCCCTAGCCTCTACTAGCTTGTTGAAACCATGTCTTTTGACAGGCAGAGATGGGCGAGCATGCTTTGGGGTTGGACGATGTGCGAGGCGCAGTGCCGTGGTTCTATCCCAGGGACGGAGAAATCTGGGTTTATTGAAATATCGTGACAATGTGGGATGTTATATTGGCTGCAACCTTGTGTCGTTAGCTTTGGTTAAACGTCTACGACGGGCCAAAGCAAAAAGACAAAAAGTATTTACAGGAACTTCCCAACCCTTCAAACTTGTTTAGAATTTACAATGTAACAGTCAGCATACGTACAGTGTAAAGACACAAAGGCACACTTACCAAGAGTGTAATAACTTTTATTCGGCACATCAGCGTAGAGTAAAATCAGCAAGAATTTAAATCATATAAAAAATGTAGCAGTCAACATAAGTACATTGTAAAGACACTAAGATACACTTACCAACAGTGTAAACACCTTTATTTGACACATAATCATAGTGTAAAAATAGCAAGAATTCAAAGCACCTCAAAATTGTAACAGTCAACACTGGGAACGTACATTGTAAATACACTAGGCACACTTACCAACAGTGTAATAACTTGTATTTGGCACATCAGTGCAGAGTTAAAATAGCAAGAAACACAATCACTTTAAGAAAGATGTCAGTCATCATACGTACATAGTCAAAGCGCACTTACAATCTAAAAAGAAACATTTTATTTGGAACACCACAGCTTAGGATGTTTTAACAAAGAAGAAAGGAATCATTGCCAATATGTTCAAATGATACACTGTACATAGTCCATGAATCTGTGCACACAATTTTCACGAGCTGATTATAGTAATAAAATGTACATTATAAGTAAATACCAGCACACATCGGTAAAAAACAACATGTATTTATGTGCCATATGAAAGTGAACACCACTACGATGTTCTCAGTGGAACGGGCGCCGAGAGAGAGCAAACGCTTGTCAAATTCATATTTTTCTGTTCCCTTGATCACCCAGTGATCGCCCTTCCTCTTCAAGCATGCTTTTCCTCTCACAAAGATCGCTCCAGAAGTGGAGATCATTAAAATGCAAAACCATGCAAAGTCTTCAAATGGATTTTTTGGCAAAGATTCTTCCACAAGACTTTAGAACCAGTGTAGCATGGATCTTCCGTATGAACTCTTTGGTCGGTTTTTCGAGTATGCTACGTGCATTCAACGGCTAGCCGTGGTAATTAAGTCTGGAAAGTGTGAAATGGAGGTGTCTCAGCTTGCTTCTAGTCAACTGTGCGGTGACTCAATGCCAGTTGATGCCAAGTAAATTAATAACGAGATTCCAGCGCAGACAGGCGAGATGGCAGATCAGCCAGTCAAATGAGTTTTTAGATTAACCGTCATGACATGCATGCCTAGATGAAAAAGTCCCATCTATTCTTCATGAAGAGCCGAGCAATTAGGTCGATCTTCCAAACGCCCAAGGAATAACATATCGGCAACCGGCTGTTGCAGAGAACTTCAGAGCAGTCAACCACTCAACGCTGTGGAATTAAAAGTACTGAACCAATTTTCTTTCCTAGTTCTTCTCGCATTTTTACACTATCCTCAACACTGGATGAGGCTGAAATATTGCTTTTTTTAAAATTACTCCCGCGCCCTGCTGACATACTAAATTGATTTCCATTTTCCCGTGCTCTGAAGACGTTGTCATTTGACTTCTCAAAGTGAATGGCAAATAATGAGGCTTTGTGACCAATTCTTCACAGAGGAACTTTTCTGTATCTGAAAGAAGAAGTCATGGTTTCCATCGGTACTCCTTCGCCAAGATCGAAATCTCTCGAGATTGTCTCCCCAGAGTCTCTTGGCTTGGTGCAGCCGTTCCTATCCTTCTTGTCGTCTGCGTTCTCCTTCTCTTCCTCCCTCTTCTTTCTATCCAGACCGACCTTGATGCGGTCTCTGTAGGTCTTCCAGAGCAAGGGGAGTAAATCGAGCAGGACGATGCTGTGAGAGTTATCGGAAATGAGGCGGAGCACGAAGACCCCGTCGTCTCGAAGGTAATAGTTGAGGAACTCCGAGTAGTCCGTCCTGTCCGCAGGCTTCAGGATCGCGCCCCGCAAGTACTTGGCCACGGTGTTGACTCGATCTCGGCGCAGGGCGATCCTGCAAAAGGCAGAAGACAGCGCCGTGAAGCAGACTCAACCTTGGAAGACACGTATCCAAACTATGGGTGCTGAGGCACAGCGTGAAGCCAGCAGGCTGGTCTGGGATGGATTAAATGTAACCTCCCTAAAAGTTGGTTTAGTGATGAATTATCGCAGAGAACAATATCAAGCTTTGGATTTTGTCTACGTATGACCAGAACGCGTTTACCTATGCTAGGCCTCTTGTTTGGGTTGCGCTACAAGTCAAACTCCGATCATGCTTAAAAGTTGGAAGCGTTAGACAAGACCTAAAAACGCATCCTTTGCCAAATAATGCAAGTGAATAACGATATGTGTGCGTTGCGAGCAATGATGATGATGATGACGGTGAGGGTGATGGTGATGATGATGATGATGATGATGGTGATGATGGTGATGATGGTGATGATGGTGATGATGGTGATGATGGTGGTGGTGGTGGTGGTGGTGGTAGTCACGGCGGCGGCGGTTTCGATGGCGGTGGTGGCGGCGGCGGCGGTTTCGGTGGCGGTGGCGGCGGCGGTGGCGGTGGCGGCGGCGGCGGTTTCGGTGGCGGTGGCGGCGGTTTCGGTGGCGGTGGCGGTGGTGGTGGTGGTGGTGGTGGTGGTGGTGGTGGTGGTGGTGGTGATGATGATGATGATGATGATGATGATGATGATGTTGACGATGATGGTGACGATGACGATGATGATGACGATGATAACGATACTGAATTTTTAACTATGTTCATGTCTCAAACCAATTAGTGCGCTTTATTCCGCAGTGATTGAGCAGGCTGATCATATTCCTCTGGCGTGTGCAAACGGCAAACAAACAATCACATTGACAGATGGAAAGCAAATACAACTGAGGAAATGCATAATCTCCATTCTAATTTTTTGGTTGTTGCTCATGCTTACTTTCGCAGCAAAGTTTACTGAGGTGATGATAGGCAGCGAAATGTTTTCACTGCTATCAAGGGCGTATACTTGCAATCGGACTGTGAAAATAAACACAAAAAATCGTGTTTCTCCGACTTTAGAATGAGAAATAACAGGGTAAGATCAACACACCAAAACTTGAAAGTTGTGTTTCACGAACAAAGCTTGGCAAAATCTGAGACAACAAAAACTTGAGACAAGGGAAAGTGTAATGTACATCCGGGGTGTCTCCATGCACTCTCGTCAGCTGGACCCCCTGGCTGCAGGACTTTAGGGGTCTGCTCTAGAAGCTCAACCAGGGACGGCCCCAAGCCCCAAAACAGACCACCGGGGGGCATAAGGTACACCCTGACAGATCTCACGGCGCAGCAATTCTTCTGTTCCATACCGTGCGCAAGTCCTGACTTCTGCACCGTCAATGCCGCCACGCAGAGAGCAAGAAGGGGAGGGCCGGAAGCTGGACACGGTGCAGAGATGGGTGGTAGGGTGGGATGGAAATGAAAGGGTGAGGATGAAAAAGTGAAGGCGTGGTGCATTCTAGTAAACTAGAGATTTCGCCTACCGGCAAAAGTATCTCCAGCACAGTTCACATCACGTGATGGAAGGTTTTTGGCCAATTTATGCAAGCGGAGGTCACACGAGAGGCTTGTGGGATAGCCGATGTACTCCCTAACATACGCCGTTAAAGTAGTTCTAAGACTATTTCGCACAAAACTTTTAACTTACTCTTTTTGAGACAACAAACAAGCGTTTATTCGATACAATAAAATGTTTGTGTTGAAATGGAATCTGAATGATTTCTGTAAAAAGTGGAGAGAAAAATAGTATCAGAACGAACTATTTTTGGCGCAAGGCTGTAATGCCAAGGGTCAAGCCTATTACGCATTCATTGCGAACTGTGCCAGAGTCAATACTACTGACTCGGGTTTACAGAATGGGCGTCGTGTACTGTAGTGACTTATCACTCATCACTCACACAGATCAGTCCTGTGGTCACCTGACGACAAACATTGACAGACAGAGAAGACGCATGCAGTCACGTAGCAGCATCAAGGCCCTTTCCATGGGGAGTGCCCCAATCCAAGACTGGCTTACGGCAGCATAGAAGGGTTAATCCCTCTATTCTGTGCCGTCGTGCACACACAGGTTCCCATTTTCACTGTGAGTTCAGCACAATGATGCAACTCGGGATCGGCGCACTGAAAGCCGCACGCACCAGCCGCAAACATTCCTAACACAATCACGCAGCTTTCGTATAAAGTTTTTCAAATATTTTTTAGTTTATTCCACCAGAAAAACTTTCTGTAAATTGTACTATGAGCTAGTGTGAATCGTGACTCGAGTTGTGAATCTTTCACAGCGGGAGCCATGGACAGTGGAGAAAGCCACCGGCCAGGCAGGGTGTGGGGATGATTTGGGGAGAGGGGGGCGCACTACAGACAGCAGTGGCGGTCTTCACTGACTGGCACCTTGTAGCCTCTGTGGCTGCTTGGAGACACCCCTTACTGAGCTTGTGGGGCATGCCCCCATGACCCAGCAGCCAGGGGCTACAGTTGATGAGGGGGGCATGGGACAGCCGCAGTCGAGCGCTGTGGTCACAAAGGCTGCTGCCTCACCTGTAGAACCACAGCAGCAGACTGTAGGCGTTGACGGCGGTCAGCAGACACAGCCACAGCCAGACGATGATGAAGATCTTCTCGGACATCATGTTGGCGGGCAGCAGACACTGGAAGGTGTACGGCTGGATGTTGCCTTGCTGTCGAACCTGGAGACAGACACACATGGTAAAGGTCAGTCTGCATGAATAGATCAGCGTACACAAATACCTGGTGCAGACGGCCTATGTGAATAAATCTGCATTCACAAATACCTGGTGCAGTCGGCCAGTGTAAATAAATTTGTATACAGCGACACCTGGTGTAGACGGCCAATGTGAATACATTTGCATACACAAATATCTGGTACAGTCGGCCAATGTAAATAAATTTGTATACAGCGACACCTGGTGTAGACGGCCAATGTGAATACATTTGCACACACAAATATCTGGTACAGTCGGTCAGTGTGAATAAATTTGTATACAGCGACACCTGGTGTAGACGGCCAATGTAAATACATTTGCACACACAAATATCTGGTACAGTCGGCCAGTGTAAATAAATTTGCATACAGCGACACCTGGTGTAGACGGACTCTGTGAATACATTTGTATACAGCGACACCTGGTGTAGACGGCCTATGTGGATACATTTGCATACACAAATATCTGGTATAGTCAACGTAGATGTTACGTGCTTTGCGTTCTATATCGTGACGTTATTATTTTTCCTGCCGGAATTTAATTCATTGCAACGAGTTACTTCCCTTTGTAACGCCCCTGGAATTTGCCTAGAGGGCGTGTTGTCGGTTGGCAGTGACCTACAATGATTTGCTGTACTTGAAGACGCTTTTTAAAGTGAAAAGCTGTTTAGGCACCAGGTAAGGTAATATGCCGCTACATAAAACCACACATTTACATCTACAGCTAGGTGCAAATACTGCCAATTCTCTCAGTTTGTGGTGTCCTGAAGATCTTTCAATGAAGCAGCTCTAACTATTTTTTAAGTCACATTTTCTTCGTATTTCCTTTTTTGTCGTTCGTGTTCTAGTACCTCTTCCTGCTCTTTCTGTTCCTATTTCTACTCCTCCTGTTCCTGCTCCTCCTTTTCCTACTCCTGCTCCTCCTGCTCCTCCTGCTCTTCATGTTCCTATTTGTGCTCCTGTTCCTGCTCATGCTTCTTCTGCTCCTACTCCTGCTTCTGTTCATCCTCTCCCTGTACCTCCTCCTTCTGCCCCTCCTCCTTCTGTATCTCCTCCTTCTGCACTTCCTCCTATTCCTGTGCTTCTTCCTCCTGGTCCTCCTCCTCCTCCTGCTCCTGCTCCTCTTCTTCTATCTCCTGACCTTCCATCTCCTTCTCCTAATTTTCCCTGCTGCTTGTGCTGGTGCTGGTGCTACTACTACTACTACTACTACTACTACTACTACTACTACTACTACTGCTGCTGCTGCTGCTGCTGCTGCTACTCTTCTCTCTCCTTCTCCTCCTGTTTCTTCTCCTGCTCTTTTTCTTGCTTTTCCTCTTCATCCTCCTCCCGCTGCTGCTGCTGCTGGTGCTACTACTACTACTACTACTACTACTACTACTACTACTACTGCTGCTGCTGCTGCTGCTGCTGCTACTGCTGCCGCTACTCTTCCCTCTCCTTCTCTTCCTGCTTCTTCTCCTGCTCCTTCCCCCCTTCCTTTTCTTGCTCTTCCTCTTCATCCTTCTCCAGCTGCTGCTGCTGCTACTACTACTACTAGTAGTAGTACTACTACTACTACTACTACTACTACTACTACTACTACTACCACTACTACTACTACTACTACTACTACTACTACTACTACAGCTGCTACTCTTCCCTCTCTTTGCCTTCCCTCAGAGCATCTCACCTTGAAGTGGCACAGAGTCTGGCGGGGAAAGAAGCGCTCCAATCTGTAGGAGAGCGCCGAGGAGCGCTCGTGGAGCAAGTCGCTGTTGTTACGGAAGGCTATGTCCACCACCTGCATGAGAAGAAACAAACTTTGGTCAAAAGTCAGCAACGAGGTGATGAATGAAGTCACTGTGAATACCGGACACAATGCCTTGCTACGTTTGCACTCAAAAGTCTTGCAGGTTCACAGAGTGAAATCATTGAGTACGAGTGCGGCTGAATGGCTGTGGACAGGGTTTTAGTTGGCAAGGCAAGTTGGCTACTTGGTGTACCGGAAGTCCTCGATGCCTGGTGTACACAAAGTCATGGCTGCCTGGTGTACACAAAGCCCCGGTTGGCTGCCTGGTGTACAGGAAGCTCTGGCTGCCTGGTGTACACGAAGCCCTGGCTGCCTGATGTACACAGGCTGCCTGGTGAACACGAAGCTCTGGCTGCCTGGTGAACACAAAGCTCTGGATGCCTGGTGTACACGAAGCCCTGGGTGCCTGGTGTACACAAAGCCATGGCTGCCTGGTGTACACGAAGCCCTGGCTGCCTGGTGTACACAAAGCCCTGGCTGCCTGGTGTACAGAAAGCCCTGACTGCCTGGTGTTCAGGAAGCCCTGGCTGCCTGGTGTACACGAAGCCCTGGCTGCCTGTGTACACGAAGCCCTGGCTGCCTGGTGTACACGAAGCCCTGGCTGCCTGGTGTACACGAAGCCCTGGCTGCCTGGTGTACACGAAGCCCTGGCTGCCTGGTGTACACGAAGCCCTGGCTGCCTGGTGTACAGGAAGCCCTGGCTGCCTGGTGTACAGGAAGCCCTGGCTGCCTGGTGTACACGAAGCCCTGGCTGCCTGGTGTACAGGAAGCCCTGGCTGCCTGGTGTACACGAGGCCCTGGGTGCCTGGTGTACAGGAAGCCCTGGCTGCCTGGTGTACACGAAGCCCTGGGTGCCTGGTATACAGGAAGCCCTGGCCGCCTGGTGTACGGGAAGCCCTGGCTGACTGGTGTACAGGAAACCCTGGCTGCCTGGTGTACACAAAGCTCTGACAGCCTGGTGTACACTAAGCCCTGGCTTCCTGGTGTACACAAAGCCCTGGCTGCCTGGTGTACACGAAACCCTGACTGCCTGGTGTGCACAAAGCCCTGGCTGCCTGGTGTACACGAAGCCCTGGCTGCCTGGTGTACACAAAGCCCTGGCTGCCTGGTGTACACGAAGCCCTGGCTGCCTGGTGTACACGAAGCCCTGGCTGCCTGGTGTACACGAAGCCCTGGCTGCCTGGTGTACACGAAGCCCTGGCTGCCTGGTGTACACAAAGCCCTGGCTGCCTGGTGTACACGAAGCCCTGGCTGCCTGGTGTACACGAAGCCCTGGCTGCCTGGTGTACAGGAAGCCCTGGCTGCCTGGTGTACACGAAGCCCTGGCTGCCTGGTGTACACGAAGCCCTGGGCGCCTGGGGTACACGAAGCCCTGGCTGCCTGGTGTACAGAAAGCCCTGGCTGCCTGGTGTACACGAAGCACTGGCTGCCTGGTGTACAGAAAGCCCTGGCTGCATGGTTTACACTAAGCCAAGGCTGCCTGGTGTACACGAAGCCCTGGTTGCCTGGTGTACACGAAGCCCTGGCTGCCTGGTGTACACGAAGCCATGGCTGCTTGGTGTACACAAAGCCCTGGCTGCCTGGTGTACACGAAGCCCTGGCTGCCTGGTGTACAGGCAGCCATGGCTGCCTGGTGTACACAAAGCCCTGGCTGCCTGGTGTACACGAAGCCCTGGCTGCCTGGTGTACACGAAGCCCTGGCTGCCTGGTGTACACGAAGCCCTGGGTGCCTGGTGTACACAAAGTCCTGGCTGCCTAGTGTACAGGAAGCCCTGGCTTCCTGGTGTACACGAAGCTCTGGCTGCCTGGTGTACACAAAGCCCTCAATGCCTGCTGTACACAAAGCCTTGGGTGCCTGGCGTACAAGAAGCCCTGGCTGCCTGGTGTACACGAAGCCCTGGCTGCCTGGTGTACACAAAGCCCTGGCTGCCTGGTGTACACGAAGCCCTGGCTGCCTGGTGAACACGAAGCCCTCGATGCCTGGTGTACAGAGAGCCCTGGGTGCCTGGTGTACACGAAGCCCTGGCTGCCTGGTGTACACGAAGCCCTGGCTGCCTGGTGAACACAAAGCTCTGGATGCCTGGTGTACAGAGAGCCCTGGCTGCCTGGTGTACACGAAGCCCTCGATGCCTGGTGTACACGAAGCCCTGGCTGCCTGGTGAACACGAAGCTCTGGATGCCTGGTGTACATAAAGCCCTGGGCGCCTGGTGTACACGAAGCCCTGGCTCCTGGTGTACACGAAGCCCTGGCTGCCTGGTGTACACGAAGCCCTGGCTCCTGGTGTACACGAAGCCCTGGGCGCCTGGTGTACACGAAGCCCTGGCTCCTGGTGTACACGAAGCCCTGGCTGCCTGGTGTACAAGAAGCCCTGGCTGCCTGGTGTACACGAAGCCCTGGCTTCCTGGTGTACATAAAGCCCTGGCTGCCTGGTGTACACGAAGCCCTAGCTGCATGGTGTACACGAAGCCCTGGCTGCCTGGTGTACACGAAGCCCTAGCTGCATGGTGTACACGAAGCCCTGGCTACGTGGTGTACATGAACCTGGTCGTCATTAGCACGCCTTAGGAGGTATGCATGTACAGAGCCTCTACAGCATAGCGTCCCCGTGTTCCCATGGAAACGGAGCTGCTTGCAAAGGAGTGAACCAGATGGTGTGCCCTTGGGCAGAAGGCACAGGGCAACCCTCCAAGCAAGCCATCCTTGATGCAGGGAAATTTCCTCTCTAGGGTGCGGACAGGAATACATCAAGAACGCGGTTCATGAAAGGAGAAGGACTAGAGACATCGAGACTTGACTTGCTCTTATTCTTACCATTTCCAGTGATGTCCGTAGTCATTGGCCTTAAATAGCCTACAGAACCCGGCAGGCAACGAATCCCCAATCCTCTATTCCAGGGGAAGCAGGTTGAAGATGACAGGACAGGCGGCATCTTCATCATCAGCTGACACGTTTGGTGTCTTGATCAGAATTCTCGACTCGTTCACCTCTTTTGGGGTTGCAGTTTTGTAAGAGTTGTTTCCCTTGCATCGACTTCCGTTCCATAAATGATTATGCATGACATTATCCTGCGACATCCCTTTTAAACTGGGGCGTGGCTTCTGTTCCGTGGAATTTCTGGATGGATGTCCTGGAGTGCATGTCCGCTACTGGATACAAGAGATTGAAATTCGTTAGAGGTTTTTTGTGCAGTTTTTAAACACTTTTCGCACAGTTCCATGCTCGGGGTGAAAACGAGGTGCGGACCAAAGGTTACAATGGCTGCAGCGCAGCGTCCGGCTCCTGCCTCTGTCTGGTGTGGGCACAGAACTTCCGCTGCTGGTGTGGGCACAGAACTTCCGCTGCTGGTGTGGGCACAGAACTTCCGCTGCTGGTGTGGGCACAGAACTTCCGCTGCTGGTGTGGGCACAGAACTTCCGCTGCTGGTGTGGGCACAGAACTTCCGCTGCTGGTGTGGGCACAGAACTTCCGCTGCTGGTGTAGGCACAGAACTTCCGCTGCTGATGTGGGCACAGAACTTCCGCTGCTGGTGTGGGCACAGAACTTCCGCTGCTGGTGTGGGCACAGAACTTCCGCTGCTGGTGTGGGCACAGAACTTCCACTGCTGGTGTGAGCACAGAACTTCCGCTGCTGGTGTGGGCACAGAACTTCCACTGCTGGTGTGAGCACAGAACTTCCGCTGCTGGTGTGGGCACAGAACTTCCACTGCTGGTGTGGGCACAGAACTTCCGCTGCGGTTTGATTGTCGACTTCTCCAGAAACACCTACACACTTGAAGGATACGACTTTGCTTAACCACGTGACTTCTCACGCCAAGGTCCGACCTGAGAAATATCTGCAAGAGGAAGCCTTACCACGTGACTTCTTACTTGTCAAAGGAAGACTTGGAAAATGTGTCACACAACACTAAGGGAGAAGGTGTGGCCACTACTAGGAAGATAGACCAACATCTCTCATACTTACTGAAGAGAATCAGACACACCCTGTAGAAGGTCGAAGCGATGAAGAAATGAAAGCTCAACGAGTATAGTTCTTGTCGGTGTCGTGCGATAAAGTTCTATCACATATTATTCCTCTAACTCATGACTATCTTGTAACTGGAAGGTAGAAAGAAGATCGGAAAGAATGCAGTACGAATGGTCATCATCCTGTGGGCCCACTCGTCGTTTTGGCCCTCGTACAGCAAGCCTTGGTGCGACGACGTCTTAAGACGCCCACACAGGAAGGTGCCCGTCGTCCTGCTTGCCCAGCGCCTCGTCTCGCTCTATCCAGTCGGCCCACAGCAGCAGGCCCATCGTGCTCCACCAATCGCCTCCACCGCTCGACGCTTCGCTGAATCACTGCTTCCCCACTGTTGATCTAGTGCTCTCCGGTCTCTATGGCACCTCCTCAGTCCGTCTGCGCAGATGCGGGGTCATAAAAATGCTGCTTCGCTGCTCGCTGCGTCTGCTTATATACGACCTGACCTACTACTTCACTACTCTTCTACCTCATCACTACTACTCACCTTCACTTCCTACTACTAACTACTCTCATACCTACTTCACTAATCACTCTAGTCTCAGCTACTTCGACATACCGACTTCCTCTCTACACTACCACCACCCACTACTAGTCCTATCCATAACCTAACCTAATACCTTCACTTCACTGAGACTACTTCACTAACTATCCTCTACTACTACCTTCTCTTCACTCTATCGTCACTAATATCCTACTACTATCTGCTACTCTACTGTTCTCACTCACGACTCCTACTTCAACTTCGTCTACACCCCACTATCTACTTCTCTCATCCGTGAACTACTATTCCGGTAATACTACTCACTAGATCATTCTCCTACTTCCATCTCTAGAAATCACTCTTCACTCCTCACGTCACTTCATATCCCTTACTTCCTCACTACTTCACTACTACACGACTACTAACCTTCACGACCGTTCACCACCACGCACTAGTGCTCCTCTATTACCTACCACTACTACTACTACTACTACTACTACGACATACCACTACTACTACAGCTACCACCTACTACACTACTATTACTACTGCAACACCTACTACTACTACTTCTAACTACTACTACTGACTTACTACTAACCGACCATCACCCCCACCGACCCACCCACACCAATACACAACCACCTTCCTCACCACCATTGTCTCTCACTCTCTCTCTCGTCTCTCGCCCCTGTCACACTCCTCGTCATAGTCTCGTTCCGTCCCTCTCGCTGGCCTCTCTCAACCACATCTATCTCACTCCCGCGAGTTCTCTCATCTTCCTCTACTCGACCATTTCTCTCCCTCTATCCATTCTCCCTCGATCCGTGCGTCTCGCTCTCTCAATCCTCCTCCGGCTTGTCTCATTCCTCCTAAGTCCTCTCTACATTCTCTTCTTCGCACGTCTGTCAATCCCTCCTCTCCTCTTCTCTCTCCCAATCTTTCACCTCTCTCTCCCTCTCTCAACTCTCTCTCTGGCCGTCGTCGTCTTCCTCCCATCGTCTCTCTCTCTGCTCACCCCGTCTCTCTCTCTCGGTCGTCCTCCTCCTCCTCTCTCCTCTGCTCTCGTCGTCTCTCCTCCTCCATTCGCTCTCTCTCTCTCGTCTCTCCTCCTCTCTGCCTCTCACTCTCCTCATCGTCTCTCTCCATCCTCACTCCTCGTCTCTCACTTCATCCTCTCTCTCTCATCCTCCTCTCTCTCTCCTCTCCACTTCCTCTCCTCGCTCGTCCTCCTCCTTCCGTCACTCTCTTCCTCCTCCACCTCCTCCCCCTCTTCTCGTTCCTCCCCTCGTCTCCTCCTTCTCTCTCTCCCTCTCCCTCATCAACTCTCTCTCCGTCCTCTCTTATCCTCTTCTCTCTCTCTCCCTCCCCTCTCTCCCTACTCCTCTCCTCCTCCCTCCTCTCTTCGATACGATCACTGGTCGATCTCTCCCCATCCTCTCCTCCTCCCTCTTCGTCATCTCGCCCTCCCCTACATGCTCCTCATCCTCCTCCTCCTCTCTTGTCCTCCTCCTCCTCCTCCTCTCTCCTTCCCTCTCTTCGTCCTCCTCTCTCTCCCCTCTCAGCTCCTCCTCCTCTCTCGTCCTCTTCCTCTTCGCGTCTCCTCTCCTCCTCCTCTCTCCTCTCCTCCTCCTCTCTGCTCCTCTCCTCCTCCTCTCCCTCTCTCTTCCTCTTCTCGTCTCACCTCTCTTCTCTCTCTCCCTCTCCTCCTCACTCTCCTCCTCTTCTCTCCTCCTCTCTCTCTCTCCCTCTCCTCCTCTCCTCCTCCTGTCTCCCTCTCTCTCCATCTCCTCTTCTCTCTACCTCTCCTCTCCTCCTCGTCCTCTCCTCTCTCTCTCTCCTCTTCCATCTCCCTCTCTCCTCCTCCTCTCTCGTCCTCCCT
Source organism: Theodoxus fluviatilis (assembly GCA_034096865.1). NCBI lineage: Eukaryota > Metazoa > Mollusca > Gastropoda > Cycloneritida > Neritidae > Theodoxus > Theodoxus fluviatilis. Next base: position 13,228 of record JAWQFJ010025271.1, read on the forward strand.
CTCCTCTCTCTCCTCTCTCCTCCTCCCTCTCCTCTCCTCCTCTCTCTCTCTCCTCCTCTCCTCTCCTCCTCTCCTCTCTCTCTCTCTCTCCTCTCTCGCACCTCTCTCTCCTCCCTCTGCTCCTCTCTCCTCCTCCTCCTCTCTCTCCTCCTCTCTCCTCTCCTCTCTCCTCCTCTCCTCTCTCTCTCCTCTCTCTCCTCTCTCCTCCTCCTCTCTCCTCCTCCTCTCCTCCTCTCTCTCCTCTCTCCTCCTCTCTTCCTCTCCTCTCTCTCCTCTCCTCCTCTCTCCTCTCCTCCTCCCTCTCTCTCTCCTCCTCTCCCTCCTCTCCTCCTCTCCCCTCTCTCTCTCTCCTCCTCCTCTCTCCTCTCTCCCTCCTCTTTCTCTCTCCTCTCTCCCTTCTCTCTCCTTTCTCCTCTCTCCCTCCTCTCTCCTCTCTCCCTCCTCTCTCCTCTCTCCCTCCTCTCTTCATCCTCTCTCCTCCTCTTCCTCCTCTCTCCCTCTTCCTCCTCTCTCCCTCCTCTCTCTCCTCCTCTCCTCCCCCTCCCCCTCTCCCTCCTCCTCTCTCTCCTCCTCTCCCCCTCTCTCCTCTCTCCTCTCCTCTCCTCTCTCCACCTCTCCTCTCTCCTCCTCTCCTCTCCTCTCCTCCTCTCCCCTCTCCTCCTCCTCCCTCTCTCTCTCCTCTCTCTCTCCCTCCTCTCCTCTCCTCGTCCTCTCCTTCTCCTCTCCTCCTCCTCCTCTCTCCTCCTCTCCTCTCCCTCCTCTCCTCTCCCTCCTCTCTCTCTCCTCCTCCTCTCCTCTCCTCTCCTCCTCTCTCCTCTCCTCCTCCTCCTCCCCTCTCTCCTCCTCTCTCTTCCTCCTCCTTCTCTCCTCCTCCTCCTCCTCTCTCCCTCTCTCCTCTCTCCTCTCTCTCCTCTCTCCCCTCCTCCCTCCTCCTCTCTCTCCTCCTCCTCTCTCTCCTCCTCTCCTCTCCCTCTCTCCTCCTCCCTCTCTCCTCCTCTCCCTCTCCTCTCTCCTCCTCCTCCTCCTTCCTCCTCCTCTCTCTCCCTCTCTCCTCTCCTCCTCCCTCTCCTCCTCCTCCCTCTCTCCTCTCTCACCTCTCTCTGCATCTCGTCATCCTCTGCCTCTCGCCTCTCTCCTCTCTTCTCCCTCTCTCCTCCCTCTCCACACTCTCCTCTCTACCTCTCTCTCTCTCTCGTATCTCTCTTCCCTCCT
>JAWQFJ010025272.1:0-10000 GCA_034096865.1 Theodoxus fluviatilis
CACGAGGTATGGTGAGGCTGTGTGCTGTTTGGTGATGTGGGGACACACGAGGTATGGTGAGGCTGTGTGCTGTTTGGGGATGTGGGGACACACGAGGTATGGTGAGGCTGTGTGCTGTTTGGGGATGTGGGGACACACGAGGTATGGTGAGGCTGTGTGCTGTTTGGTGATGTGGGGACACACGAGGTATGGTGAGGCTGTGTGCTGTTTGGTGATGTGGGGACACACGAGGTATGGTGAGGCTGTGTGCTGTTTGGTGATGTGGGGACACACGAGGTATGGTGAGGCTGTGTGCTGTTTGGTGATGTGGGGACACACGAGGTATGGTGAGGCTGTGTGCTGTTTGGGGATGTGGGGACACACGAGGTATGGTGAGGCTGTGTGCTGTTTGGTGATGTGGGGACACACGAGGTATGGTGAGGCTGTGTGCTGTTTGGGGATGTGGGGACACACGAGGTATGGTGAGGCTGTGTGCTGTTTGGTGATGTGGGGACACACGAGGTATGGTGAGGCTGTGTGCTGTTTGGGGATGTGGGGACACACGAGGTATGGTGAGGCTGTGTGCTGTTTGGTGATGTGGGGACACACGAGGTATGGTGAGGCTGTGTGCTGTTTGGGGATGTGGGGACACACGAGGTATGGTGAGGCTGTGTGCTGTTTGGTGATGTGGGGACACACGAGGTATGGTGAGGCTGTGTGCTGTTTGGGGATGTGGGGACACACGAGGTATGGTGAGGCTGTGTGCTGTTTGGTGATGTGGGGACACACGAGGTATGGTGAGGCTGTGTGCTGTTTGGTGATGTGGGGACACACGAGGTATGGTGAGGCTGTGTGCTGTTTGGTGATGTGGGGACACACGAGGTCTGGTGAGGCTGTGTGCTGTTTGGTGATGTGGGGACACACGAGGTATGGTGAGGCTGTGTGCTGTTTGGGGATGTGGGGACACACGAGGTATGGTGAGGCTGTGTGCTGTTTGGTGATGTGGGGACACACGAGGTATGGTGAGGCTGTGTGCTGTTTGGGGATGTGGGGACACACGAGGTATGGTGAGGCTGTGTGCTGTTTGGTGATGTGGGGACACACGAGGTATGGTGAGGCTGTGTGCTGTTTGGGGATGTGGGGACACACGAGGTATGGTGAGGCTGTGTGCTGTTTGGTGATGTGGGGACACACGAGGTATGGTGAGGCTGTGTGCTGTTTGGTGATGTGGGGACAGTTGAGGGCATTATACCCAGAGGAACTGAGCCCTGTGTAGATTTTCCCTCCTTGGGATGTGTAGACCCCCTGTAGGCCGCTACTTTCTCCCCTCTCCATGTGCGCTTGCCTCTATGATTGATAGAGAAGATCCACTCTGTCTGGGCCCAAGATCAGGAAGTAAAATTGTAGTTTGAAGGCCGAGAGATAGTCTAAAATACGCATGATAAAATCATTTTAAATCCGTATTTTTGGACTACAAGGCACAACCTTATATAAGGCACACACCCTCTTTTTAAAGGAAGAAAATTCTCAGCCACGGAAAAGGTGTATCGCTGTATGAGTCGCACATTGATGTGCGTTCTGAGTGACAACAGTGTACGTACTACAGTCAACAGTGTACATACTACAGTCAACAGTGTACATACTACAGTCAACAGTGTACATACTACAGTCAACAGTGTACATACTACAGTCAACAGTGTACATACTACAGTCAACAGTGTACATACTACAGTCAACAGTGTACATACTACAGTCAACAGTGTACATACTACAGTCAACAGTGTACATACTACAGTCAACAGTGTACGTACTACAGTCAACAGTGTACATACTACAGTCAACAGTGTACATACTACAGTCAACAGTGTACATACTACAGTCAACAGTGTACATACTACAGTCAACAGTGTACGTACTACAGTCAACAGTGTACATACTACAGTCAACAGTGTACATACTACAGTCAACAGTGTACATACTACAGTCAACAGTGTACATACTACAGTCAACAGTGTACGTACTACAGTCAACAGTGTACGTACTACAGTCAACAGTGTACATACTACAGTCAACAGTGTACATACTACAGTCAACAGTGTACATACTACAGTCAACAGTGTACGTAGTACAGTCAACAGTGTACATTCTACAGTCAACAGTGTACATACTACAGTCAACAGTGTACATACTACAGTCAACAGTGTACGTACTACAGTCAACAGTGTACATACTACAGTCAACAGTGTACATACTACAGTCAACAGTGTACATACTACAGTCAACAGTGTACATACTACAGTCAACAGTGTACATTCTACAGTCAACAGTGTACGTACTACAGTCAACAGTGTACGTACTACAGTCAACAGTGTACATACTACAGTCAACAGTGTACATACTACAGTCAACAGTGTACGTACTACAGACAACAGTGTACGTAGTACAGTCAACAGTCAACAGTGTACATACTACAGTCAACAGTGGAGATAACATGTATATTGCAGACAGATGTACACGCCGACATATTTTCATTAGTCTCATGTGGAAATTAATTGATAAATTTACAGATTTTAATGTTGGTCACGAATGAGGCGCTTCCATCGTGTGAGGCGCTGGGGTCACTGAGGAGAGAGAGAAACAAAAGTATCGCCTTATAGTCCGAAACACAAGGTAGCATTACATCTCGCCTTGTAGTCCGAAACACAAGGTAGCAGTACATCTCGACTTGCAGTCCGAAACACAAGGTAGCATTACATCTCGACTTGCAGTCCGAAACACAAGGTAGCAGTACATCTCGACTTGCAGTCCGAAACACAAGGTAGCAGTACATCTCGACTTGCAGTCCGAAACACAAGGTAGCAGTACATCTCGACTGGACCGCCTTGCAGATGAGGTAGGCATGTAGCGTTACATCTCGCCTTGCAGACGAGGTTCGCACGGGCTGCTACCGCCAGCTGTTCCACCCCGACACGCTCATCACGGGCAAGGAGGACGCCGCCAACAACTACGCCCGGGGCCACTACACGGTGGGAAGGGAGATAATCGACCTCGTGCTGGACCGGACACGGAAGCTGAGCGACAATTGTTCCGGCCTCCTGGGTTTCTTCATCTTTCACAGCTTCGGTGGCGGCACGGGGTCAGGGTTCACGGCTCTGCTGATGGAGCGTCTGTGTGTGGACTACGGCAAGAAGACCAAGCTGGAGTTTTCCGTGTGTCCCTCGCCACAGGTCCGTTGCCTGCTCGTCTGAGGTCTTTGTCCTGTGTTGTTTGAGTTTCGCCTCGCTTCGCCTCGCCTCGCCTCGCCTCGCCCGACCTAACCTTGCTTGCTTTGCCTTGACTGCCTCTCCTCGCCTCGCCTCGCCTCGCCTCGCCTCGCCTCGCCTCGCCTCGCCTCGCCTCGCCTCGCCTCGCCTCGCCTCGCCTCGCCTCGCCTGAATTGTATTGATTTGCCTTTCCTTGCCTTGCCTGGCTTTGACTTGATTTGCCTTGCCTTGCCTTGCCTCGCCTCGCCTCGCCTCGCCTCGCCTCGCCTCGCCTCGCCTCGCCTCGCCTCGCCTCGCCTCGCCTTACCTTGCTTTGACAAGTACCTCCTTGGTCAAGGTACAACAAGCACCTTTTTGGTCATACAAGATACTTCCGGCAGTAGCGACGGGTTTCCGGGCTGACGAAGTCATAGGTAATGAGGAAAAACTGGAAACGAATTAAGAGTGGCGTCCCTTAGCAATACAAAAGGATGAACTATTTCTGGTGCCGATAAATGGTTATTGCTTCAAGATGAGTTTCCATAACAAAATTATGCGTCTAAAAAGTTGCAAAGTTCAAGATTTCTAGGTTAAAAAAGTAATGTCCTCCGGCAGCTTTCCTCCCACAAACGAGAACAAAACAACAGCCTGGCATGCTATCGTGACGTCACTACATCAGACAAAGATGTGAATTTCCCTGCATTCGTTTGTACTCTGCTTCATCTCTGCTATCGTAGCACACCAGTCCCAGCATTCCTGCAGTGACCCCTTTCCAAGTGGCAGAGGTCAACTTTCTGTCAAGGTCACACAGCAGCTGGAGCAACTCGAATGACACTCCAAATGCTTCATACTGGAGTGCCCCACCTGCTGTGCCTAGCAACGGTGAAAATACATGTAGAACCTTCTTCTTCTTCTTTCCGTTCCTGCCCACGATCATCAATAGTGATTACTTTGGCACGTGAATTTTTTTACAGGTTGGGGAGTCTGGATAGGTGGGGGGGAAGAGTCACAGTGGTCCCGTCCTAGCGGGAGGCACGCGACACGAACGTGTCGACAGTGCTGGCCTCAACCACGGCTGGAGGTAGGGCATTCCAGTCCCTTATTGTTCTGGGGAGGAAGGCTGCACTCCGGTACTGCGTTCGGCAGGAGATGAGGCTGAACTGCTGGCTATGACATCGTCGCTGGCGTGGTGGTGGGGGAACCAGCTTTGACTTGATGCCAGGACAGTGGACGATGCTATGTTTGATCTTATACAGCATCGACAGGCGAGCAAGCTTCCTGCGTTCCTCCAGGGTCTGCCACCCAAGGGAGTCCAGCATCTGGCTGACACTTGAAGTGTTATGGTAGCGGTTGCAGACGAAACGGGCAGCACGTCTCTGGACAGCCTAGACCTTGTCGATGTGCTTCTGGGAAACCTAATGCGTTTATCAAGTTGTCTCTTTGATGAAGAGGAATAGAATTCAATGTGAAATCATTGTAGGGATTCACGTATCCAAAGAAGACCTCCTAAACCCTCTACTTTTAATAATAATGTACTTTTTAAGTCATTTAAAAATGAAGTAGTCAAAACGCCTCAAACTGCTAGATTCGTAGCAGAGATGGAGCAGAGTACCACGGAAAGCAAGGTATCTTATCTGTGTGGGGAGACAGCGAATGTTATAACGTCACCAAAAACCACAAAGGCCGAAGTCTCAGTAAGGGAGGTAACTCCCCCCCCCCCCCCAAATGTTGACGCAGCGAATGGAGTGACTTCCCTTGCAGCTGTGCCCGTCCACCGTGGAGCCGTACAACTCCATCCTGAACACGCACACCACGCTGGAGCTGTCGGACTGCGCCTTCATGGTGGACAACGAGGCCATGTACGGAATCTGCAAACGCAACCTGGACGTTCAGCGTCCCACCTTCACCAACCTCAACCGCCTCATTGCTCAGGTTCGTGTTCCGTCGTGTATTGGTCCCATCGTCTGTTCGTCCCTTCTGTTTGCTTGTTTATTAGATTTTGTTTGGCTGTGTTGTTGTTGTTGTTGTTGTTGTTGTTGAAGTTCTGTAGTCGAGTGGTTACCGCGCTGGCTAGTGTGGGGTGAGGCGTTCGAAGCTGCGCTGTTCCGCAGTTGCATCCTTGAGCAATGTGTTTAATTTGACTCACATTGTTTCTCCCCTCCCAGGAGTTAAACTGGGTACCTGTGAGGACGGCGATGGGATATTGTAGTGCGATTAGCCTTTGACTGCGGCCATGAACCAGCATCGAGTTGCAATGCTCCCCAGGGAGGGGAGTTGGCGCTGGTGCGTCACATCTGCCTGCCACTGTGTTTGTTGTCAGGTGATGGTCAAGCTGCCCAGCGATCAGGGGGTAAAGTGTAAAGCGGCCCTGTGATCAGGGGGTAAAGCGTAAAGCGGCCCTGTGATCAGGGGGTAAAGTGTGAAGCGGCCCGGTGATCAGGGGGTAAAGTGTAAAGCGGCCCTGTGATCAGGGGGTAAAGTGTAAAGCGGCCCTGTGATCAGGGGGTAAAGTGTAAGCGGCCCTGTGATCAGGGGTAAAGTGTAAGCGGCCCTGTGATCAGGGGTAAAGTGTGAAGCGGCCCTGTGATCAGGGGGTAAAGTGTAAAGCGGCCCTGTGATCAGGGGGTAAAGTGTGAAGCGGCCCTGTGATCAGGGGGTAAAGTGTAAAGCGGCCCTGTGATCAGGGGGTAAAGTGTAAAGCGGCCCTGTGATCAGGGGGTAAAGTGTAAAGCGGCCCAGTGATCAGGGGGTAAAGTGTAAAGCGGCCCTGTGATCAGGGGGTAAAGTGTAAAGCGGCCCTGTGATCAGGGGGTAAAGTGTAAAGCGGCCCTGTGATCAGGGGTAAAGTGTGAAGGGGCCCAGTGATCAGGGGGTAAAGTGTGAAGCGGCCCTGTGATCAGGGGGTTAAGTGTAAAGCGGCCCAGTGATCAGGGGGTAAAGTGTAAAGCGGCCCTGTGATCAGGGGTAAAGTGTAAAGCGGCCCTGTGATCAGGGGGTAAAGTGTAAAGCGGCCCTGTGATCAGGGGGTAAAGTGTAAAGCGGCCCTGTGATCAGGGGGTAAAGTGTAAAGCGGCCCTGTGATCAGGGGGTAAAGTGTAAAGCGGCCCTGTGATCAGGGGGTAAAGTGTGAAGCGGCCCTGTGATCAGGGGGTAAAGTGTAAAGCGGCCCTGTGATCAGGGGGTAAAGTGTAAAGCGGCCCTGTGATCAGGGGGTAAAGTGTAAAGCGGCCCTGTGATCAGGGGTAAAGTGTAAAGCGGCCCTGTGATCAGGGGGTAAAGTGTAAAGCGGCCCTGTGATCAGGGGGTAAAGTGTAAAGCGGCCCTGTGATCAGGGGGTAAAGTGTGAAGCGGCCCTGTGATCAGGGGGTAAAGTGTGAAGCGGCCCTGTGATCAGGGGGTAAAGTGTAAAGCGGCCCTGTGATCAGGGGGTAAAGTGTAAAGCGGCCCTGTGATCAGGGGGTAAAGTGTAAAGCGGCCCTGTGATCAGGGGGTAAAGTGTAAAGCGGCCCTGTGATCAGGGGGTAAAGTGTAAAGCGGCCCTGTGATCAGGGGGTAAAGTGTAAAGCGGTTTGACACCCAGGCATAGGTGAAAAGTCGCTATGTAAAACCACACCTTTACACTTTCCTTTTTGTTTGCTTGCTTGTTTGCCACAAAGCACGAGTTTTGTTTCACATCGTTAGAATTTAGAGTTTTATGGAAGCGTCCTTAATAGATCAACAGCATCATTAAGTTTGTTTAATGTCTTGCTTTAAAATCCAGTGCTGGCTTGCAGGATGTTAAACGCAGCTCTTTTTTTAATCCTTCTTTGTAATCTTCCAGGTCGTCAGCAACATCACAGCTTCTCTCCGCTTCGACGGAGCCATGAACATCGACCTGACTGAGTTCCAGACGAACCTGGTTCCCTACCCACGCATCCACTACCCCCTGGTGACCTTTGCCCCGATCATCTCGGCCGAGAAAGCATACCACGAGCTGCTGAGCGTCCGCGAGATCACCAACGCCTGCTTCGACCCCAACAACCACCTGGTGAAGGTGGACCCCCGCCACGGCAAGTACATCTCCTGCCTGCTGCTGTACCGAGGGGACACCACGCCCAAGGACATCAACCAGGCCATCCTGGCCATCAAGGAAAAGCGAAGCATCCAGTATGTGGACTGGTGTCCCACGGGATTCAAGGTGAGAGGAGGGCAGAGCAGAGAGGAACAAGAGGAAAGCAGAGTAGAAGAGAGAGCAGAGCAGAGAAAGGGAGACAGAGGAGGACAGAGCAGAGAGGAACAAGAGGAAAGCAGAGTAGAAGAGAGAGCAGAGCAGAGAAAGGGAGACAGAGGAGGACAGAAGACGGGGGGGGGGGGGGGGGGGGGGGGGCAGAGGAGATTAAGAGATGATGGAAAGGAGCGAAACGAGATGAAATGACGGTGACACGAGACAAAATGAGATGCAATGAAATGACATGACATGATATGGCACGAGAAGATGGATAGGGGCGTAGGAGAAGAGGAAACGGATAAGAAGGGATGGGATAGGGAAGAAAGGGATAGGGAGGGAAGGGATAGGGGAAGGCAGGGCATGGGCTGGGGGTCGGCAGGGGAGGGGACGGTAGAGGAGGGCAGGGGAGATTCAGAGGTGATGGAGGGAAAACGCAATGAGACGAAATGATAATGGCATAAGACGAAATGAGATGCGATGACATAACACGAGAAAGATGGATTAGATGATACACATTCGCTAGCCGAGATAGATTTGGCGCAAAGAAAGAAAGATTGTGGTGGTGGTGGTGGTAGTGGTGGTGATGGCGGTGGTGTAGGTGGTGCTGTAGGTGTAGGTGGTTGTGGTGGTGGTGTAGGTGGTGGCGGTGGCGGTGATGGTGGTGGTGGTGGTGTAGGTGGTGGTGTAGGTGGTGGCGGTGGTGTAGGTGGTGGATGTGGTGTAGGTGGTGGTGGTGGTGGTGATGTAGGTGGTGGTGGTGATTTAGGTGGTGATGTGGTGTAAGTGATGGTGGTGGTGTAGGTGGTGGTGTCGGCGGCGGTAGCGGCGGCGGTGGTGGTGGTTGTGGCGGTAGCGGCGGTGGCGGCGGCGGCGGTGGTGGTGGTGGAGGCGGCGGCGGCGGCGGTGGTGGAGGTGGTGGTCATGGTCGTGGCGGTGGCTGTGGGGTGACAGTGGTGATGGTAGTGAAATGACCACGATCCATCCATTTACAATATTCTTCTTTTCTATTCTCTTTGATCAGATTGGAATCAACTACCAGCCGCCCACTGTGGTGCCGGGGGGAGACCTGGCCAAGGTGATGAGGAGCGTGTGTCTGCTGAGCAACACCACGGCCATCGGGGAGGCGTGGTCCCGCATCGACTACAAGTTCGACCTGCTCTATGCCAAGCGCGCCTTCGTCCACTGGTTCGTGTCCGAGGGCATGGAGGAAGGGGAGTTCAGTGAGGCCAGGGAGGACCTGGCCGCCCTGGAGAAGGACTACGAAGAAGTTGGCATCGACACCATCGAGGATGAAACCTGTGACGAGGAGTACTGAGAATGAGGTCTGTAGCGCAGAACTCTTGGTGATTCGATTTGCTGAGGATCCCACTTCAGAATGGGAGCATCTTTTTTACCCGGGATGGCTGTGCAGTGCATATGATACGTGTCGAAGGTGTTCCGCCGGCACAAGAGATACTTGAGTGTGTGTTTTAAGGAGGACTGGTTTGCGACCTCGCTAAGAATGTCGTTTCTATATACAGCCCAATCTTGTTGAGCAAATCAGAGAGAGGTATCGACTGAGCTTATTTACGTATTAGCTAACATGGGCATGCTTTCATTGAAGCAGCTACAGATCGATGATGTCATCAACTACGATGTGGAAGGCTAGGTCTTGAGGCGGTGTAAATGCGTCATCAACTGCACGGACCAAACGAGAAAACGTACTGGAATAGGCCGAAATCAAAAGTCAACTCGGGACGAAGACACCAAGACAGGACACGGACGGTGGATGTGGTGCTGAGAAAAGAAACGGTCTCGACCAATGGCAGCATGTGCACCAGGCCAGGAGGATTGGAACAAAGGCATGTGAGGCAAACACTGAGAGGTCAAGGTGTGAGTCATGCCTGGCCTGTGAGCAGAGAGACTGAGTGAGGCAAACACTGAGAGGTCAAGGTGTGAGTCATGCCTGGCCTGTGAGCAGAGAGACTGAGTGAGGCAAACACTGAGAGGTCAAGGTGTGAGTCATGCCTGGCCTGTGAGCAGAGAGACTGAGTGAGGCAAACACTGAGAGGTCAAGGTGTGAGTCATGCCTGGCCTGTGAGCAGAGAGACTGAGTGAAGCAAACACAGCACTGCCTGCACATGGACACTTGATAACGACCCAAGAAAATACGACCCTTGAACGCTGGCGTGACAGACTGCTCGAATAAGAGAACCGGGGATTGACACAAGACAGCTCCACGAGTAAACACTGGACTCTTATCGGGGCAGAGGAAAAACCACTGCATGTTCCAGTTACTACCCCGCAACAACAATAACAACAAAACACCCAGTTAAGAGTTAGTAACCTAATCATTCCTCATTCCTTATTCGAAAAAGAACATGGACAACAGGAAACTTCATGTCCAGCTCATCTCAAGAGAACTCTTTCGTCCATCAAGACTCGGTCTGAATATCGGCCACCCGAGCCACGAAGAACTTCACCTGCAGGCTCCTCCATGAACATTTCAACATTGCAGCTCTGCCCTGTGGCTGACCTCTCTATTCCCTGCCGGTAGCAGACCAACCCAGGGAAGGAAGATGCGTACCGGGTG